>JABBWB010000717.1:0-15059 GCA_016628085.1 Suillus occidentalis
GAACTCCCCCTGCACAGACGCCTGGCCCTACAACAACTACAGATTTATTTGACCTTTCAGTTCCTCGCGCATCGTCTCTTGCAATGTAATCGCGTGAGTTCACACCTAAACTTCCAGCTACCGAACTCTCGACTCACGCTTCCTATCAGTCGTCCACTGGTTGACGCTATTCTCCCACTCTTGATGCAGTTCTCGCCGCAATTCCACTTCCAGCTCATGGCTCGCCTTCTCAGGTTACATACGGAACTGCTTCGAGAATAGCTCGTCTTGTGAGACCAAGAAACCGATCTTCTCCCACTCAGCCATATCTACCTTCCCTCCACGACATACCAAGAATCCGTTTCCCTTCTCCAATTCATATACATCAAGTAGACTCCCTTCAAGTTCATAATGTTGTCTCTCCTTCTTCTCAGGGAGCGCCGTCAAGAGATACATTTGAAGCGCTCAAACAAGCTGCTGTTAGACTGTCTCTCAAAGGACTCTGCTCAGCCGCAATGCAAAGACGACTGGTTAAGAGTACTTAGCTGCAGTAGAGGACCTGCCTTTACAAGATGCTGCAACGCGTCAAACTGCTACTCAGCAACTTGAGAGTGCCGCTAGGGAGAACTACGTATGTTAACGTTTCTGTTCCTCTCTAAATGTCTATCGACTGAAACATTCCTCGCAGTGACTCGCCAAGACCTGGATCACACCAAAAACCTCGTACTTGATTTCCTAGGCTGGGGCGTATCTTCTGAATACCTGGTCGAGGCCGGTGTATCGGCGGGTGTATTTATACAGGGTCTTAACTGATCTCAATCTCCGTCTTCCAACAAACCTTGCTCTCCCTCCCACTCGGCCCTTGACGCCTTCTGGTATACGATAAGCCTCCCTTTCTGGACATTTCGCGTTCTGTTATTGCTCTGTCGCCTCTGTTTTCAATACCTCTTTTCAGCCTATCGAACTTTTCGTTTTTTTTCGCGTTTTGCACGGGAGTTCTTGATCGCTTGGTTCTTGTTGGTCTCACTGTAAGCCATTGTCATCATCCCTGAGGTGTATGAAGGGTGCTCGAAGATATCTGTCACTCAATTTTCATCCATAGGTGGTTTTGACCTGGGCGTATTGGTAGGTTTAAATTTAAGTCCGCTTGAGCCTATATGCATCCCACTGCTCGTCTTTCCACAGATATCGCAAGGCTTGAAGTGCATGAATTTCAATCGACTGACTTTGCCTTGGCTCGCGTAACCTTCGGGTGCGTCGTGGCTACTGGTATGTTTCACTATTTTTACCGCTACCATCATGCAATGACGTGTTTTACAGCGAGTTTCCAGATCGAAGGATCTGCTAATGTAGCAGTGACACCTTCCCTCATACCTACGCCCACAGTCTCTCAGGCTACTCCCTATATCTCAAGTCCCGCATCTGCTACTGAAGCGGCATCAAATCCTCCAGCACATCCTCCTGGGGCACCCACTGAAGAGCCTGTACACGATTCAGGGACAAGGTGTGTTTCTACTCTATCGTTTCGTTGTTGGGGTGGTGATCAGGTTGTGCTAAAGTTTGCCATCCACCTCTGTGCTAACTCGACGCTTCTTTGGATCGCAGTGGGCCGGTTCCACGACGATATCTTCTCAGACCTTAATTCACGCCTATTTCGCTACTAAATTGGTATTGCAGGGTATCAACTTCCTTCAGGTTATGTTAGAATACGATCGTCATCGTACAAACTATTTTGAGGAAGGGACCAGGCGCTTTAATGAGGAATCTGACACTGGAGGTATGATCTCATTCCAGAAGCGATGGTCAAACGCGTGCTCATTCCTTGTGCCTTATCTTAGATCCTGGAAGTGCTCACCCAACTCACGCCAACTAGCTTACACGACGCAAACTAAAGATGACAACAAGATGTACATCTGCGATATTCCTCCTGGCATCCTTGCTCAGGCCCGTGTACGCATTCTCCCTGAACATGTACCGTTCGTGCGCTAACATTCCATTACAGAATATTGCACGCAAAAAGGCAAACCTCGATCATCTACTGCATGTGCGCATCTCATCCTCTTATGACACCACTCACTCATTGCTATCATTACAGTCTCGTGCAACTCGTCCTCCTGTTGGATACCGCAGACGTCTAATATCCGCTATACCTATAGTGCCAAGACCTCCGCCTAAAAGAGACCCGCAGCACCCTGCTTTCTCTCGACTTACCAAACTTCTTCACTTCTGCGCGGACGCGGTCCCTGTTCGCCATATTCAACCTCGTGACCCTCTAGATGTACGTATTCGCATTCTTTCACATTTCATTCAACACTCGCGCTTCAGTCCCCCGCTACATCACCCTTATCTTCCATTCGCATTCGTGGAGGAAGCGTTCCATCGACTTCCTTGCCCGGTGGCAGCACCTTTTTCAATTCTGCTCAGTCCTCGTCAGCCAAGGGGAAGCAAAAAGTGCGTGCACCAAACCAAAGACCCGTCAAATTCGTCGATGTTCCTCTCGGAAAAGCTACATATGTGTGTTATCTACACTTCCTTTGGGCTCGTGAGTTCTGACTCCGTCACTCACTAGGGCGACGCTGTCGGTGTCGACGACGGATACCGACCATATGTGGTCTCTTTTGCCTTAGCTGGTTCCAGAAAAAGGAGAAGAAGCCAGCAGCTTCGTCATGATGGCAAGGGGTGGAACGTGGAACGGTGACCCGGTCGCCCCTTGCCATGATCCAATTTCTGTGACTCGATATCCCAGACTTCAATGCACTTCCCCACATCTGACTTGAGTGTCAGCTTCTTCGAGTCTGTTGAGAATCGAACTGCGCCCACCATACCCATGCTCTTGAACGGACCGGCCACTAGTTTACCTATGTCCAAGTTCCATATCCACGCCGCAAAATCGTTTGCTCCACTGGCCGGCAGTGTGTTATCTACAGAGACATCAGCGCAGTCGATCCTCCGTGAGTGTCCTTCAAATTTTCTTACAGTCCCAGTCTCGACCTCACAGGCTTTCAACACCCCACGATCGACATCCCCACCAGCAGTGACGATCTCTTGACACCGCTACTGCCCATGCATCTGCCTCGCAAACATTCTGCGCTTCGGTGGTGCCCAACGTCTTTGTTCAATTTCTTGCCATTGCATGCTGCTGGCGAATACAGGGCAAATGGGGAGTCCCTTTCGCAGCAATATATTTCCTCGTACACGCCATCAGTGCCCTTTGCTGCCATTGGTCAGAATCTCCTAGCCGGCGCTTCATTCACTTTGGATTGTGTGGAGCCTGAATTGGAATTGGTGCGGAGTCTTTTACCCCTTCCCCCAACTGTTTCCTTTACGAAGATAACGAGCGTTGATGCAACGAAATCGAGGGCATTGTTTTCGTGTCATGGAACACAGAAATTTGACGACCCCTTCAAGTCGGCCTTTCTTATGCGCGACCGACCGCTAACACTCCTCGATATCACCCAAATGGATCTCTCTCTTCATGAATTCGCCTTTCTTTCTGCCTGTGACACCGCAGTTGGTGTCCCTACAATGCCTGACGAAGTGATACACCTAGCGGCTGGCCTGCAATTCGCTGGGGTTAAGAGTGTTGTTGGGACATTATGGAAGGTTACCGATGCGACTGTGCAGCGGTTAGTCGAGGAGTTTTACAAGAATTTTTGCAAGGACGGCACAATGAATTCCAAGCGAGCTGCCCGAGCGCAGCACCAAGCGGTCCACTCGTTGGCTCGCGACAGGGACATGCCTTTGGATCAACGCATAGTGTTCATGCATATTGGCGCATGATCAATTTCATGCGTACTTCCAGCTTGTTTATTGATGTGCTAATCTAACGGCTTTGCGTGTAGCATCGAGCTGTGGTTACGGTGCCAATAAATATTTCAGAATTTCTGGATACCTCCCCGATATGCGCACTCAACGTAGACTTAAATCTATATTCCCTAGTTTTTGCCTTGGAGCCAACTGTGACCGTTTGGTGGTTTGTCAGTAAGAACAAATGTGGAATTGCTTTAAACGCGAGGCATTGCGGCCGTCTGCACTGCTGAAGTCATTGTTTCAAAATTTTCATAACAATGTTGGGAACGTTAATATCCAGGTCTGCAAGTGGGCAACGACTTGTACGCCAGTGAGAAGGAGTCGGTCTAGGAGTACCACACACAGCACCTCAGTATTGCATTGCTGAGATACTTTGAGCGCACTGACGGTAGTATCGTCGACGCTTTACATGACCTGATTACACTGGTGATTTCAGGCATAGTCCCATAGACATCGGAAAGGTAGTCCACGCAAATCAAGCAATCATTCAATCAAAAATTGTATTAGATTGTGCACATAGATCTCACTATTAACCTGATTATGGACGTTTTGCAAAAGGCACGAAATAGAGGCCTAGCGTAGTGAGCAATGCACATTTCTGCACATCTCGTCATTGGCTTGAGAGACGTCTTACAAATTCTACCAATGCACTGAACGATGATATTAGATGAATGTATCACTTAAATTTTCGTTTGAAATGACTTACCGAACAGGACGCCCAGTCATTCCTGTCTCTTGATATGGGGTTGGACGCGTGAACTACAATGAAATTATCAGCGATGGGAAGTAATGATAGAGAGGCGGTCATCGCTCAAGGCGCATGGCATACGTCCTGCATTTGATTTCACAAGCAACAAATTCTTACCTCAATAGTCCCAGCAATATCAAGGTGAGCCCATCGGACAGAGGCCTGTCCATCCTTGGCCTCGATGCCATCTACAAACGCCTTAAGGAATAAGGCCGCGGTGCATGAACCTGCTGGTTTCCCTCCAGTCTAAATAAAAGGCCATGTCAAGTTCGAGTCAGACTAGAGTGAAGATAAGTGACCGACGTTGCACAAGTCAGCGTTAGACGAGTAGATTTGTGGGCCATAATCTTCATCGAGGGGCATGCGCCAGAAGCGGTCGTACTCGCTCTCTCCGGCAACACTCAGTCGGTTCCAAAGGGCATCGGAATTCTGATACAGGAGTTTAGCTTTAGTCAACAGCGTGCGGGCGGATGGAAAAAAATGATGTACCGTGAAAACACCAGTGTAGACCTCACCCAGAGCAATATCCATAGCCCTATCGATCATAAATTCAAGCCGAGAGGTGTGAACAATCAATACATACCCGGTGAGAGTGGCAACATCAATAACCGTGTGTGGCTTGAATTCGGTTGATGCATAATAGAGCGCATCTTTGAGAAAGTTTGAACGGACCACGAAGTCAGTGGATAACAAGAGTGCGCACCAGCTAGAACAAGACGAACCTTCAGCATCCGTGTTGTCGACCTCGACGGATTTGCCATTCATGGCGTAGATTCTTGGCTGATAGTCAGTCTATGACATGACGAATATCGTGTTCCAAACTTACACATCACCTGGCTTGGTAGCTTTCGGGCCAGGCAAGTTCTCACAAAGCGGCGTGAGGGCGACAACAGTTGATCCTGCAACCAAAATAGATGAGAACTAAGATAGATAGAAGTAGACACAAACATACGGGAGTTGAAGCTGAGCAATAGCAAGCATAGATGACACGACTGTAGCCGCCCCACCTGCAATTCAAAGTTAGCGGCCACTTGCAGATTTAGCTGAATTAGGATCCTCTGGACTTCCAACAGATATCCCTGAAGAGTATCCAGGAATCGGCGCGTCTGTAGATGCTTCGATGAAGCAACACTGTTGGCGCATTCGTCAGTGTCAATGATAAGTCAAACAAAAACTGAGACGTACACGCTAATCCCATTCTCTTTGATGATATACCCAATGCCATATCCGTCAGCTGCAACAGGCCCAAATCCGAACAGACGCAATGCAGGATTTCCGCAGTTTGAAGTGGACAAGATAGAGGTACTTAGAAGATTCCAGCCTGGGTCAGCGAAGATTGATGGGAGAACGTTCTTTTGAATGCTTCCGTTCGGGATTGGGTCATCAGGAGATGGATCAAGGTTTCCTGTCACCTGGCGTTGATGTAAGCAGTATAATGCAAGCAGTATAATGCATACAGGTGTCTGGAAGACGCCATCAACACTGAAAACTGGGTATAGCCAACAGGAAAACCGACCGATCTTGGCCCAAGCCCTGGCTGCACTCCTTCGTAAGTTGTACGTGTCGCTCGCAGGCCTTGTGCAATTTACGGATCTTGTCATGAGGCATGCACTCCGAGAAAAATGTCTAGATAGACGGATGGAAATCAATGAGGAAGGACAAGATGATGATCAGGTGGGCGCTTACCTTAGTGAAGTCGACGCTCTCTGGTTGCACTGTCCGAATCGCTTCAGTCCTCCCGTGAAGGAAGGCCTTCGTCATTGCTGGCTCATAAGTACACTCCGTTCTCCCTATAAAAAAGTCAGCATTAAGGTGTCAGAATCTCTGAAGAACGCATCCTCACCATAGAGTCCGAAGTATGCCGCCTGGAAAGCCATCTGCACGAACGCATCGGGGCTGAACCCATGACTCGTGATAAAATTCTTTCCATAACCTTTGAACTCCAGCGCCTGGCAATCATTCTGACATATAAGGTCGCTCAGTCGCGTCTCAGCATACCGAATGCCGCCTCTAATTGAAGGAGTCAGGGTCCACATGAGTTTAGAGGGCGAAGTATTGTATGAGAAACTTTCAGAGGATATGGGCAATTTTCCGTTTGCCGTCGACTTGGGAGGTTTGTAGGATTTGGCATGTGGAGAAAGGGGTGCGTGGAATAACGTGGGTGCGGAGGGATTGATTGAACGAGCAAGCAGCATAAGACCTTCAGTGAAGACATCAGCGGCAAACCTGATGGTAATATGAGCACATAAGAAAACACGTTGGAGGCGGCTGGGATGTACCTCAAAACCGTGTGACCGTCAACGCCTGTACGTTCGAAATTGACCCCAGCAGCACCATCCGCACATACAATGATTTGTAACTTGAATCGAACAACGTATTAGATCAGATACTAGTAAGCGTCGTAAACATTGACTCACTTTGTCATACCACCGATTAGTGCACGTGCCAACCTGCACACCTTCCTGCAGGTCATAAGTCCCGCAGAGGAAATTACTGCATAGAGCAGCAAGGTCTTCTCCCTTTTTGCCGTTTCGAGCGAGCGCGCCGACGCCATCGCGACCTGGGGCTGCGTCATCTAAGCAGACCACGAACAACGCGTCATCGACCAGGCGCAAGCAAGCTGCATTGGTCTTGTCCTCGGCGAGTTCATGTCGAAGGGAAGACCAAGTCTTCCGATTCTCAGTGGTGAGAACACCAATAGCCGTACGAGCAACCTGTATGAACCATAGTTAGAGGAGGTAGATAAGTATTGGTCGATGAGTCCTGACCTCAGTGATTGGAGTCTTATCAGCGTCCTTGCAGATGGCTTGGAGGTTGCGAAGAACCTCACGCTCGGTTAATAGTGGTCGGTGATCCTCGTCAAGGGCATCAAACCAATCTAGTAAGATATATGAGTAGCCGAATGCACAAACAAGCTATCAGTCCAGCTTACAGAACTGTCCTCTCCGCAAAACGACTATGTGACGAGCTGCATCATTCACAAGCATTTTGCAGCCACGCTAATTGAACGGATTCAATTGAGTTCAGGTGTGATTTTGTGAGACATACCTCCGTTGGTATACGGGCAGTCCCAAACAATCTACTATACTGATCCATATCTAGTGCGCGACCACGTACAGCATCGGGGTCAAGTAGACCTTGGCGGAGATCATGAATAAAGCCTAGGGATGATATGATAAGAGCTGTAGCGCGAGGTAGCTGAGAGCCACGATCCGGGGTAGGATCATTCCTGCCGGAAGTGGATTTAAGGAGGGTGTTAAATGGTGAATGAAAATCACATGAAACGCACTCGAGGACAAAAAAACGGGTTGAGAGCAAGTACGACAGGATCGCTATGCGAGAGGTAGCTTTCATACCTACCCACAAGGATGAGATATGTATGATTAGACAGAGTACATCGAGGCGGAAGAAGATAAGCTCACCAGAAGTCCTCGATATAGCTGCAAGCAGCGGAAGGGTCGCAAGTGGGCAAGATCCAGAAAGCCATGATGAAAAAGCAGTGCGATTAGCGATAGACAAAACTCACCTCGCTTTCTCTCGAGCCCACCCATTCAATCTCTCCTGTAGAGCGGGACCTTCCCCATCTAAGAACGCTTGAACCGCATGCTGAGTGGCAGCATGTTCCTTGTCATCCTGGAGACCTCGAAGAGCGATCAAGTAGCGTTTGCAAGTGTCCTCGAGAGATGGAACTGGGAGCTTTGGTAGGGTATGCTGATTCGCAAATGTACGTCCAGGGGGTGGAATTGTTGGGCGGAAGGTTGGAGTTGAAGTTGCCATGAAATTGACAGTGGCAAAGGAAGGAGAGACCGTTAATGAGTCATTTGCCAAACTTAAGCTTTGTTCCCTTTGTAGTTTCTTGAGTGAACATATCGGATCAAGCTTTGATTTTGAAAGTGCGGAGCTAGCTGGAACAGCCCGGTGACTGGGTGATGACCCAAGGACTTACTAATTCCCTAAGCTTCGTCAACTCAATATTTGGCATGGCCGGGACTTACAGCGGGCCATCTCAGTCTGCGCTCAAACTCCATCTGATACATATGTGGGTATCTCAGCGCTTGGACGACACATGTCATATGTATCTTAGGTACCGGTTTTCAACAAGCCAGGGTACGGATCATTCTGTGCAGCCCTCTGTCCCCAAATGCTGCGGAAAAATCACATTCAAGAACTTGAACGAGTGGGCGTCTGTAAGCACGAACTAATCTGGACTACTCTGCTTTCAAACCGAGATGCCGCGCGCACTCATGTAGTCGCCCACACACTTGTTTTACCATGTCATCACTTACATTCGCCACTGAAAATCTAATCCAACGCTCCCAATCAGTCTTCGACTGACCGAGTGACTTCAGGTCAAATCCAGCTCTATCATCGCAGAAGAACTGCATGGGAAGGGCCAGAACGCCGAGTTCTTCCGCAAGTCGTTGGCATAATGTGATTGCAGGGATCCCAACAAAAGGATGCTTTACAAAGGCGAAATAACCGCTTTGCGATCCGATCGTCCAATCGGGAGGGAGATGTGTGCGGAAGATATCGTGGCGTATTTTGAGCGATTGAGCACTGGCTTGGATTGACTGACGCAATATAGGTAGCAAGCCTGGAGAAGCCAGAGCTAATTGTGGAGGGCGTGGCGCACATATTTGTAGGCAATCGAGTGTGTGGTGACATGTTTCAAGAGGTCGGGTGACGCTGCAATCAAACCCAACCGATGTCCAGGGAAGCAGTAAGACTTGGAAAAAGAGAAGAGGTGAATGACGTTTGGTCTCCATGACGAAGAGGACTTCGACACCTCAGTTTGAGATGGAGCGAAAAGGGTATGCGGGGGCATGGTGTCCACAAAATCCCGATAAGTCTCGTCGAGGACGAGAGCAATCTTGTGTTTCTGTGCGAGCTCGGCGAACTTTGAAATCAAGTTTGAAGAGTAAATTGCACCTGTCTACATGGTGGTTATGAGTGAATGCACGACAAACGGAAAGGAACGAACTGGGTTGTTTGGAGTCACGAGCGCAATTGCTTTTGTGCGTGAGTTGATTAACTCCTCACAGTCGCTTGTCGAAGGAAGGAAGCCCTCGTCAGCACGGGTATATAGTGGTACTGTTTTGATCCCAAGAAGATTTAAACTCATTCTGTGCAGGTGATCAGGCAAAGGCGAGCAGACTCTGTGAGTAAACTACCATACTGATGGTTGAAATACCTATACGACGTCGTTTGAGCGGGGCCACAAAGGAGAGACAACAAACGCAACATGGAACTGGAAGAATAATCTCATCTCCAGGATCAGCGAGACACATGACAGTCGCAACGAATGCCATATTGCAGCCAGCCGTAATAGCAATGTCGTCCTGGGTAACGTCCATTTCTTCTCCGTATACTGTTTTCATCTCCTTCGCAAAGGCTGAACGGAGGGTAGATTCGCCAAGAACATGGCAGTACCCTGATGATCCCGGAGAAGACGACGAGTGTGATAACGCCTCGAGAAGGACTTTGGATGGAGGAGTTCCTGGAACACCTTGCGACATGTCAAGTAAGGGCCGTGTTGTTGTCGGTTTATAGCCTGCTAACCATGATTTTGCGTGTGGAATACTGGCAGCGGCATGTCTTCAGTCAGATTTTTTGTGAACATGAAGCTTATGATGCAAGTACGCACGGAGGTGATATTGTGCTCAACACTCCACGTGACAACCGGAAGGACAACGACGACAGCATGCGATTTATCGTGTGGCTGAACTCCACCAACGTTCCCACTTTTTGGTGCAATGAATAGGAATATAGGTGTGAGTGAACGGGTCAGTCAAGGTGAGCATGGGAAGAACGGTTAATCAAATGGGCAATTAAACTTATAAGTTACCACCCTCCTTTTAAATTATGGCGCTCTATCCCATACTCACCATCGTACTCATCATCGGACATCAATTGGATGAGCCAGCGCACATTCCGACTTCGGTGTTTTTGTTTCTCCTTCCAAGTAAACTATCCTAAGTATCTCTCCGCCGACTCCCAAGTCCTTCTGCCAGCTGTGGAATTTTAGGGCCTGCCATCGATACTTCTGTCGCAGACGAGGATCTGTTGAGCTATACACGGGATTTTCTCCAGGCAAATTAGAGGTTACCTTGTATTTCACCCTGGTGTCCACAGAGCCGTTGGATGACGTGTATGCCAGAAAACGACGTTTAACTCATGAATGGCATGTCGACGATCACTGGTGTTTCAATCGAAGACATCCACACTTCTCCCCAGGCCAACTCAGATTCGTAAATGGGCGTTCAAATGTACGACCACGAAAGATGTGGCGTACTTTCTTGTCGGCATCTTTGATGTTCAAGTTAGGCGAATGGGCGTTGCGTCGTTTGATTCCCTTTATTTGATAATCGAACTCAGCGCCTTGCCTTCATGGTGGGCAGTAATCGAGAAGACCGTCAAGGTCACTTGTAAATTTTGGCAAGACTTTGAAATATCTCAGCGGATATGTTACTGTGCTTATGTAAGCAATTCAACGCACAGCACGGTGACGGTGCTGCAAGTGAAGTCTGTTGCTTCTGCCCCAGACAAACCATCGTGCCAGTGCAATATCACTAATAGAGGGGCTCATGGGCCTCACCAATCATGATACGTGGCGGATCCTCAAGCTCATACTCAAGCCCAAGCCTGTCGGTGTTTTCAGGTTGATGTTCATGTAGTACTAACCATTTGACTTGAGTATTGCGCAGTCCTTTGAAATCACACCTTCAGTACCAGATCCGCTCTTCAGGGTTCCTCGGGATAGATCTGGTGACGGTAACTGAAACATACGCAAATATTCTACTAACGCCCAGCGGATTCACAAATTCCAGATATTCTTTGGACCACATCGCTTGGCTCGGAGACCAGAAAATCGCAGTCGCACATCCAGGTAACGCACAATCTTCCCACAACATTTGTCTAAAACTAATTCGTGCATGACCCTCGCAGCTTTCTTCCTTCAGCATCGGAGTCGAACAAGATTTCAGTTTTGATGATATTCTCCCTGATCATTATTCCCCGCTCTCAAGCTGTGTCCCATCAAACGTTTACTCTCAGGCGTGTCTGAAGTCCAATCAGGTATGCATATATCCTGCGTTATGTCTGAGTTTTGATGACCATCCATGCGCTCTGACTCAAGGATAGTACGGTAAGCTATAAGACGGCGTTGCTAGGACACCGAGGACAACTCTATGTTCTATAGATACACGATACAAGTCCTACGCCCACACCTCGGCATCGACTGAGGCGCATCAGGAGACGGGTTTCCTCCAAGGTGAGTCGATCTTCAGCAGTATTCAAAGCGCGAACGTTTAACACCCGCCAAGAGCCTTGATCATGACATGGGCACAACGCACATATCAGACGAGAAGCAGTGTTCCGGTAACATTCTGTTTCAATCACCAATTGAACACCTCAGGACTGTTTTGATTCCAAATAGACTTGTATGTTAATGTACCAGTCGACGACTATACCTAATCATCTTGACCACAGGAAACGACATTTAAGTATTCAAACAAGGATCTCTCCCCCATCTCTGAAAGCAGTGAAAATTTTGCAAGCCCTCGTTCCTTCTCTACGATGTTCGATATCCCTATCGGGCCGTTTGCTGACTCTGCTTTGCGAAGCACTGGAAAGTTATCCACAGCGAGTACCAACAATGTTCTCTTCGAGTCCGCTCACTACTTCACATCTCCAGAGTATGGATTCCCGTTCCTCATCCTTGTCCTCACTAATGTAAAGTGTTGTATGTAATGATCAGGCCATCGTTTTCAGGATATCGGGGGATCTATCCTGCTCGATCGTCTCCCAAGCTAAATTCCGCTCACCATTCCATTTCAACTGCACAGTCATCTCCGGTTTCCCCTCTGGTTTTCGCTAACATGTCTTCCTTCCCGGGTCAACAACCACAAAACCTTGACCTGAGCCACGATCTTCATCTCTCAGATTCTCCCACGTACATATGCAACATGACCTTCACGTTCGACTCGCACGCACGCAGGTCCTCTAATGTCTCTGCAATTGTGACCGAAAAGGCTGAGAAAAGACTTGGGCTGGACGCACAACTTTCCAACGAGGACCGAGCCAGAACCGTCAGCTCCCGTCCCTTCACTTCTGCAATCTCGACAGCGAACTCTATCAACGCACCAATTGTCGATATTGCTCCTCGGCCAATACCGTCAAAACGAATTTGGTCAAGAATACAGCATACTGTCACAAAAACCTTTTCGAAGAGGAGTGACTCAGTGAGCGTTGAAGATGCAGGTGGCCACGAACGAGGTTCTCGTGCCAGTCATAGGATGTCTGGGCCACTTCCCACCACTGGAGCAAGTTCCGTCCATGATCAAGATGTCACCAAGCCGAGCAGGCGGTTTTCCCACCCAGCGCGTCCGGCGAGCGGCTTCTGCTTCCATCGTCCCTGACTCCAAGCATTCGCGCTCATCGAATCTTATGGGCATCGAACTTGCAGCTAGTTGTCTCACCTTCGTTTGTACTGCCAGCGTAATTCCTCGGACGTGCCGCAGAGAATCACATGACTTGCCGCAGGTAATTATATTAATACGGTCTTATCGACTAGCACCCAAGTCCTCCTGCATGATAGTTACTGTACCTTTTTTTATATCTCTTATGAAGTTTCAGTCTTCGACATTGCCCTCATCCCACTCCATTCCCGAACGACATGCCGCATTGGACCGAACTTGCTGCAGAGAAGAAGCAGATGCAGCTCAAGTCCATTCCACAAGGGTGGCTTGTGTCACCTCCTCCAGACTCTACTCTAGACGTGACTGGTTTTCCGGAGACGTGCGGCCTTCTAACTGAACGCGAAATTAAGATCACCAATACTTCGGTGGACGTTTTGTTGGAGAAACTTGCGTGTGGCGAATGGTCGGCTGTAGACGTTACCACCGCGTTCTACAAGAGAGCTATTGTCGCTCACCAGCTCGTGAGCCAATTTGCGTGGAATTTGCTTGACGATATCGTATTCACTAGCTGATGAGGTCAATTGCTTGACGGAAATTTTCGTTGATCACGCTTTAGCCCGAGCAGCTGAATAACATGATCACCTTCAACAGACAGGAAAGGTCGTTGGTCCCCTTCATGGGCTGCCAATCTCTCTGAAGGATCAAATATGTATCAAAGGACTAGAAACTACTATGGGTGAGTAATGATCGATTGTTCCCTGGTTCCGATAAGTCATGAATCACCTGTCTTAGGTTATATCTCGTGGATTGGGCGATACGCAGAGAAAAACGCTGTGTTAGTTGACATTCTGATCGAGTGCGGAGCTGTGCCATTTGTCCGTACCAATCTTCCGCAGACAGTCATGGTGAGCGCACCCTCGATATAATTCAGGCTACTACTCGGGGGCTAAACGTGTCTTCAGTGGCCGGAATAGTTTAATAATATCTTCGGTTGGACGACTAACCCATACAACCGCTCTCTGACCCCGGGTGGCTCATCGGGAGGAGAGGGTGCATTGGTAGCCCTTAAAGGAAGCCCTTTGGGGGTGGGTTCTGATATCGGAGGGTAGGAAATGATTTGCATCTACGACTGGGAATAACCTTCTGACGCTTTCTGACAGTTCTATCCGTATTCCTTCCTCATTCTGTGGCTTGTACAGTCTGAGACCGTCATACGGGCGTGTACCATACTGTGGCGCCCTCAACTCACTCGAGGGCCAAGACTCGGTTCACTCCGTGTTCGGTCCAATGACAAATAGCGTCGGCGGGGTCAAAGCCTTCATGAAAGCTGTTGTTAATGCTAAACCATGGCTCAAAGATCCTCTCGCGGTTAGGAAGAAATGGCAAGAAGACGAATACAATCTCGTGGACCATGGATCCGGAAAGGAGTTGTGTTTTGCGATCATGTGGGATGATGGCGTTGTCGTACCCCACCCGCCTATCAGGAGGTCTCTAGATATGACCTATCTACCAGACCTTCATGCGGAAGTCACATCCGCACACCTAACCTAGTCATAGTGTTGGAGGGTCACAGAGATTGGATTCGACCAACATCCTACTTTCCAGACGGCCAGCGAATGATCAGCAGATCTTCAGACAAGATCACTTGGCAATGGGATGTAAAGACAGGTAAGGAGAATGGAGAAGCGCAAAATGTTTGCGAGGCGGAGGTATGGGCAGCAGCGGTGTCAAGAGATGGTCCATGGGTGGCCACTGCTGGTGGGGATGTCAATCGTGGGGTGTTGAAAACCTGTGAGGTTGAGACTGGGGCTGTAAGGACATTTGAAGAACACTCACAGAGGATCACTGCTGACGCGCGGGGCAGACGAATTTACGGCACAAGTATGGAACTTGGACACAGGTAAACTCGTGGCTGGTCCGTTCAAGAGCATGGGTACGGTGGGCGCAGTTCGATTCTCAACAGACTGGAAGAATCTGACAGTCGAGTCAGATGTGGGGAAGTGCGTTGAAGTCTGGGATATCGAATCACAGAGATTGGATGTGAGGGTTGGGGTCCGGGGGTCCATGGGGGACATATTGTGAAGTGGCAGAAGGCTCAATGTTAT
>JABBWB010000718.1:0-14978 GCA_016628085.1 Suillus occidentalis
TCGATGGGACAACAATTGATCTTTACGCAACACCTGGTTTTTATCACCAGGTTTTTTATGATAGGAAATCAAAATATTCCCTTGGCTGTCAAGTGAGTATGTTTTTTTTTTTCCAAGTCAAAAATTAAAATAAATTCAAGGCAGTGATTATGCCCCACAACCTTCTGATTGTCGACTATTCTCTCGGTCACCCCGGAAGTGTTCATGATGCCTATGCCTTTAGATCCACTCGTATCTATCAAGAACATGATACACTTCTTCCAGCCAATCACTGGATCTGGGCAGACAGTGCCTATCCACTCAACACCTGGTGTATTCCCCCTTTCAAGAAACCCCGCAATGGACGGCTGACAGCTAATCAAAAGACCTTCAATTTTCACCTGTCTTCTGTATGTTTTTTTTTATTCCCTATTTTTTCCTTATTCATATTTATATAGGTCTGTGTCCGTGTTGAACATGCATTTGCTGCATTGAAAGGGCGATTTCAATCTCTTCGTGACCTTCGCCAGAACATCAATTCAGCAGATGACCTGCGAGCTGCTGTCCATTGGATCCAGTGTTGTCTCATTCTTCACAACATGATTATCCGGTTCGAGGAACACCGTGGTCTCAAAGAGAAGAAGGGCTCAGTGGATTGGGCTCGTCAAGAGGCTACTAATCCCACTCATACAAGGGAGGCTGAGGGACCAGATGGGAATGAGCAAATTGGTGATAGATTGTATGAAGGAACTCTGGGTCATGCTTGTCGTGAAAGGTTGATGGATGATCTCTTTGACAGTCCATACTCAGATGCACAACGTAGGGAAGGATAGACCTTAGTTCAAACATGTTGTAGGATTAGGAAACAAATGGTCCATTTATTCAAATCACACGAGATCAATCATAACAGCATATAGCAAAGGCATCATGAAAAAGGACATAGACAGCATAGGAGGGAAGGATATGAGCGGCGCGAACAATGGTACAAAGTGTGAATGACAGAGACAAAAACACGATATGAAGACAACAAGACAAAAAACAAATACAAGCACTACACAGCATCCGAACCTTCAAGACCCTTGACTGAGATGGGCAAACTCAATTTTGAGACGGAGGGTAGCTGCCTCCTCGGCATGCGCATGCGCCAATGCGTCATGCGTCTTCGTCTCAGCTTCACGAAGACGGATCTCTGAGTCCTTTAACTCCTGCGCACATTGATGGATGACATTAGCTTCTGTGCGCTCGTAAGCACGTTCCTCGCAGAGGAAACGATGCTCTTCTGTTTGTCGAGCAAAATTAAACTTCGCCACGTAACGTTCATTCTTGAGTTCCTCACGCGCAACTCTGTCGGATTGCGCGCTCTCAATCCCATCAGTCAGTGCCTCCATTTGGCTTTGAGCCTGGCTTTGGAGGTCCGAGCGCTGCTTCTTGACTTGCCGGCCTTTGCCCTTCAAATTCAAAGAGGATGGTGCACGTTGGGATGTTTTGGACGTGGACAAAGGGGCAGATGTTGTTGATGCCGGCGCTGACCATGATGAGCTGGAGGACCCACCAGAGTTGCGCAAGCTCACACGTTTCCTCGAGATAGGTGTCATGAAGGATGCACGGCTATCGTAGCGGCCGGTTTGTGATCTTGGGGGGGGTACAAACTCCGGCGGAGGCGGGGGGGAAGGGGATGGTAAAGGAAGTGGGCGTTTAGGGTGAGCTCGGGGCCTTGGTGGACTGTTGAGGTTGGTGACATCGGGATCATGATCCCACTCGTCCTGCCTTGCAGAACGATTGTGCCGAGGGGGCTGATCCATATCCATAGCGTCGTCATCGTCGCAAAATAAATTGTTGTCCTGAAGGTATGGGCTGAGAGTGTCTGGAAGATCAGAGTCGTCATCAAGGGAATGGGGGGCACCACGAGGTTGGGTGGGGGGCACATTGGTGTGAGTACGGTGCTGGGGGTGGTCAGTGCTGAATTGCTGATGATAAGGGCGCTGAGCGCCAGCAGAGTAATTGAATTGAGGGTGCTCAGTGCCAGCAGAATAGCCAGCACCCCCATATGTAGCGCCGGAGGGAGTAGGGTGAGGCTGAGGAGCAGGGTAGTGAGGAGAATGCGGAGTAGGAGTATATTGGGGAGTAGGTGGAGCAGGAGCATACTGGGGAGCAGGTGGAGGAGATGACTGAGGTTGAGCGCTAGGAGCATAGCCCCCAAATTGGGCGCTACTGGATTGTGGGCCCTGTGAGTATGAACTTCCTGCCGTGCGCGAGATTCGAAAGTAGTTGGAAGCGTGGTCCATTCCAGGCTGGGATGAAACTGTCTTTAGAGACAGCGCTGGATTGGTCCCTAGGATCACAGCTAGATCGTCGTACCAAGGGAATTCTTCCAGTATTTGCGCTATAAGTTTTGTTAAAAAAGAAATTTAAAATAAATCAAACGAGAAAATGCACCATGCAAATTCTGAGCGGAAGTGTTGTCTTGCGGTATAACCCCAGCGCCCAGTCGCATGTAGTTTATCATGACATTCATGGTATTTTTTCCTGAGGCTTTGACAAAGGTGAGTCAGTATGAGGAGAAGTCTTAGGAGAAAACTTACCTGTTGAT
Organism: Suillus occidentalis; assembly: GCA_016628085.1. NCBI lineage: Eukaryota > Fungi > Basidiomycota > Agaricomycetes > Boletales > Suillaceae > Suillus > Suillus occidentalis. The sequence goes on from JABBWB010000718.1 coordinate 2,570, forward strand.
ATGGTTGTTCGTTGAATCGCGAAACTTATCGGGCACACTTTGAAACTGCACTGCATACTCTGCGTCCCGCTCAAAGACATGCCTTGCAATCACCACACATACTGAAAGCTTGTCTTTCCCAGAGGGCCAATCACCTTCAGTGTTTGCTTGCTTTCCATCTGAGTGGAACAGCATGCGACAGTCAGCTGGGTGGGAGCGGAGATGCTCGACCACTCTCTGGGTGCGGGTCGCATCAGCTTGCCACTGGATCACCAGTCTACCAGAAGCTGTGTCTGGGTTGGAGGTGCCGCTACCTCGTCCTCCTCGATTTTTTCCACCTCGTCCACGAGTAATAGGTCCTTGGGTGGGTTCCATGGTTCTCGCGCCCTTGCGAGAGAGTGTCTGGACACCCTTGAGGCGTGCAGAGCGTCGAGGTCGTGGCAGTCGAACTACAGGCATGGATTTCGAACTCCGTCATGATGCCGACGTCTGCTGGATGTGCTATGGGTGTCGAGGTGGCTGTTCTGACATGTGTAAGATTAAGTTACCAGTACTCTAGCCGGGAGTTAGCGAGCTTTAGTAATGCTTTCATTTATTACTCTGAGTGTCACTATAGCAGAAGTTCGACAACAGGGAGGCGCACTTTCTCACCCAGGTCATTTTGGAACCACTCCTTCTCATTACCTGTGATAATGGTGTCCCTGAACAAATTACATCACTGGTCCAATGTGCAAACCATGTGCACAAGGTCTCTAGCTCTGCTGAGAGCTTTCCCTTTCACTGCTTTGAGATATTCCTCCTTGATGACCAGGGAACCACAATTGCCAATTGACCATTGTTTAGCCATGAGCGAAAAGTCGGTGTCATGGTAATCATCAATAATATGCTTCACACATATATTGATGATATGGGGGAAGCAGGGGATTCTGCAGTTGATAGGGTCAAAGTCGATTTGGCAACACTCCAGCTTTTGCAAAAGCTCTCGCATGCAAACCTGATTGTTGGCAGCATTGTCCAAGGTAAAATGACCAGTCTGAACAGAGTCAGAGTGTGTAAAATGGTAAAATTAAACACTGACCTTTTCAGTCACAGTGGCATGATCAAGAAGGTGCAAGATGACTGTTGCTAGCAAGTCACCTGTGTGACTGCCTGGAACATGATGAAAGCCTATTAATGCAGCCCTCAAAACGAGGATTGAACTCTGCTCAGCCTTAGCAATCCAGTGGGCCATAATGGCCATGAACAGGCAAAGGTTAGAATCTGACTAGAGGTCAGATGTAAATGAAACCTTTCCCTGAGCAGCCTAAAAGACATAAGATATTTTGCAAGGCTCTTGACAACTGTGTCATATTCCATATATTAACACTTCTCATCCGGATCTTCGGATCCTAGATCCGGTCCGGTCCGATGCTCAGATCCGCTTCAGATCTGATATATGATATACGATAAGCTTCTTAATTCATTTCCTGTTCATATAACGTTATCACAGCCTTTCCTGCTTTCGGTAATTCCTTATTACCGGCTTCTCGGTATTCCTTAATTTCCGGTTATGTCTTCCTTGATCCGTCTTCCTTGTGATTAACTCCCAGCTATGTTACTCCATCCGTTTACTTGTGATTTCCTTTCGGTTTCTGGTTGTTTAATGATAGACTTTGCTTATGCTTCGTACATAGCCTCGAGACTTAGGCTTCTAGTATATAAACTCCTGTACTTACATTGTAGCACCTCAGTTCGAATATCATCTTAGATTGTCCTCTCTCCGTCTTCCGGACTTGAGTACTCGTTAGACTCTAGTCACCATCCGAGACTTACAGATTGTATCTGATAGTCTATATCCTCGGCTCTATCTTAGGATAGTCTTACTCTGTTGGTTTCTAGTCCGGACGCGTCCGGATTAGCCTTACTCATCTTTCCGTTATCCGGATAACCTTCGGATATTCATATGTTGTCTGGATAACCTCCGGATACGTCTACAATATACATTCGGACCTTCGGATCCGGCACGATAGTACTTCTGAAATACAAGGGCAATACTCGGGAAAGGGGCACAGCGTACGAGCTGAGGCCAAAGCCCTTCGGATCCGTTAACCCGAGAGTACGACCTTAACAAACTGTAGGCTTACTGCAAGGTCCTTCTTCAGAGCATTGAAGTATTCATGGAAAGCGCTGATGATCAGCTCGCGAATCTTGGTATGGTGATATATATCAGTCTTGTTCACCAATGGCTGCAGAAGACAGATCAAATGACAAAACTTGGTGTAGAGATTCGATCCTGAGTAGCCTCACAATGGCTTATATTGCAGTGTAGGTCAAGTCTACATTACTACGCATGCAACGCAACACTAGTGCGATAAACACGACATTCATGTGACGTGCACAACATAGGCGACACAAATGCAACATAGGCGACACTTGCACGACTTGCACGCGCCTTAGGCGAATTTTCCTGTGCCTAAGCGCCTTATGGCACCTGACCTCCTGGAGTATTTTTCCCATGTCCAACCAAGTTCCCAGGTATGCATTTCTCCATTTATCATTTATTTCAACATTGTACCATGTCTATTTTATATCACTTTACCTTGGACCTTTTACCTTTTACTTGTACACTTCTCACCACACTTTATCTCACTACACTTCAGTTTTCACTACCATCTTACTCCGAGTTTTTATCTATGTTTTGAATAAATCATCGCAAGCCCTAGTAGCAGTTAGCTCTAGTGGTCATATCCGCATCGCACCTCACGCCTTAACACCTCATTAAGTCTCAATATCATCTGCACACCGCTTTCACCCAGTTCTGCTTTATAACACGCGACTTTCCCCCGCTTTGCACGCCTATAGTGCCTTTGTTCCTGCACCTATTGCCTTATTGTGCGCTTCGCACATTTCCCCTAGAGTTGCTTATATTTGTGGATCCCAGCTCTCTTGCATCCCCTAAGGGACGAGCCTATCACACTCTCACTCTTCCCTTCAACAATTATATCAGCTGCACCCTCAGCTGAGTTGAAGATCCTTCATTGGGACATTCAACAATGTTAACCACCTAAAAACAGTTACTAAACATAACGTGTAGAAAGTGTACATTGACTCACCTGATCATCGGCGACAATGAATTTCACAATTTGTTTATGCATCTCGTCCAGATTAAACGCATGCAATACATCGTCTGGAGCTGACAGGCTAGTTCCAGGGAGTGAGCCTGGACTAGGGGGAGTACCGAGTGAGTCTAACATGTAAGCTGGATCCTTCAGCCTTTGACACATGGTCACGACCATCCAGCCTTCATCCAAAAATGTCTTCAAACATGATGACTTATGGAGGATATGCCAATGCTGATGCTCTGCCTCCTCCAGGTAAATGTCAGTATGGTCAACAAAGGTGTGTGTACGACAAGCTGACGTGCCTGTGCTAGGAAGGTATGACATGATGTGGTGAGTATCATCAAGATTATGGATTGCTCTGGTGAAGGATGTCAGAGAGAACAATAACACCAAACATGATACTCACTCGCAGGCTTTGCAGATATTCAAAAGAGTGGTAGGGTCCTGTCTAAAAAAAAATGATATCAGCAGAGGTTTTCAGTGCTTTTGCTCAGCCACCAGTGGCCAGAGGGTCAGTTGTAGCAGTATTCATCGCAGTCTGCATTGGACTATGGCATGCAGTCTGCAATAGACTATGGCCTGCAGTAGGCCCAACTGCAGGTGTAGGCAAATTGTCAATTTTGTCCCCCTCATCCCCAGAGACATTGTCAAGGTGGAAGGATTCCCCTTCATCTGCATCATTGTCTTGAAATCAAGCAGGAAGCTGATGATGCCTTTCAGGGTTATGAAGGATATTCGCATTTGCTGCAGCAGTGGTTGGACCAGGAGCAGCAGCAACAGAAGCGGGAGGAATGGGAACAACAGTGGGAACAACGACAACAGCTCTGGCAGTAGTCTGGGTGTTCTTCTTTCGAGGGGGCATGTTAATGGCAGTGGTAGTGGAGATGATCCAACAGAAGAATTACTGACCTACATATATAATGGCATCTGGGGAAACCCCATAACATGTCGATGTGCAGTGATCCTGAGACCCTGATGGAAAAGCCCAAAGGGCGATTGTCATGAGGCAGTCTCCGCAACTCACACATGCTTCAGGTAGCTCAAATCTATTCAGCAGTTAGTGGGGGGTGAAAAATTTCACGCAATTGTGCATACCTAGTAGAGAGAATCAACTCCAACTTGAAACTCCAGATTCCAGAGGGCCCAAAGGCTTGAAGTCAAGCATATCTTCACCCTCAGGTGTAGTTGAATTGACTTGAATGATCAAAGGAATCAAAGCTGGATCTCCATCAATAAGCGCTTCCTGAGCCACTGCTGTCATGTGGTATGGTTGAATTACCGATTATGATGGTTCTGAAAGTCACGATGAGCCCCTCACAAACTGTGAAGGTCATTTCAAGGCTGTAGCCTGCAGTCTGCAGGGGATGTTGAAAGATAAGAGGTGCTGCGTGGGAATGGAAGAAATTTGGATATCAATATCCCATTCAGGTGACTATTGCATCCGCCATGTCATATGTGTGATGCAAAGCTTGTTGTAAGAAATTAATATTGATACAGTAGGTGCTGTGAATGCTACTATATCACAAAGTACATGTACATGTACAAACTACTCCCTACAGGCTACAGGTATCCAACAGTATCACAATTCACGATCTAGCTTGTTTCTGGCATGGAGTTGAAGTGGGTGCATGATGCAACAGGGAGTCATTTCGTGGACGCAAACTTGAAATTGCATTAGTTCGTACATACTAAGATAACTGAGCTACTCACATACAAGTCGATCTGCGAAGCAGCGGGCATGGAGACACTACCTCAATTACACAGGTTTTATCAAAGAATGGAGGGGAAGGGGAATGCATGATAGGTACACCAGGCTGGTTTATATCCAGCAAGCATGCAGCTGGTGTGGGTGGTGTAGAACAAAGTGTGTGAAGTAATGAACGAAGGTGATTGTAGTTGGGTTCCTCTGAGAATGCAAGAGAGCACATGTAAATGAGCACTGTTGCAAATTCAACAGGAATTCCACAGCATAGATCTTCGATAGTGGTGTTCACTTTGCGCTCGAGTATGGAAGAACTGAAAAGTTTTTCTTCGTCACTGATTAACCAAGGAAGGGAGCCCTGCAAGAAGTATATCAACATGTACGTAAGTGACTTGAGGTCATCATGATGACCTGGTTCAACTCCCAGGTGATTGTTGATTGACGCAAATGCAGGAGTGCCAGTGAGACGTTGACCTTGGTGAAACGGTATATAGACACTGGTTGTCATATTCCAGAACTCCTTCACAATACCGAAATCAATAATGAAGGTGGTGTGCCTCAAATTGCCAAGACCTAGAACAATGTTTTGTGGTTTAATGTCACCATGAATATAATTGCATGAGTGAACATATTTGAGATGTGAAAGCTGGGGAAAGGGGTCAGTACATGCAACCCACACAGTAGCACACACTGATGGACCAGCTGATCCCCTAGATTTATGAAAGTCTCAAGGCTGAATTTTTGGCTGTGAGAAAGGAAGAGACTGTGCAGGGATGGCCCAAGGAGATCGAGAATAAGAGCATGATATGTCGACTCCCTACCAAACCAGAGGGCACAAGGAATACCAACACCACCTTCAAGGTGTTTCAAAATATTGTATTTGTGCTGGACAGATGATGAATGGGTGATGGGTTCAAGTTTGACGGCAACTGCATCATTCTTTATGATGTTCCGTGTGTGATACATGACAGCTAATGGGGTCCAAATGTCAAATTCAACATATAGTCAGTAATCGTGATATGTAAATAACATACCATATGAGCTGGATCCCAAAATGTCTCCTAGCCTGAATCTTCTGTCAACTTGAATGGGAACCTTATCCATAGTGTATACAATAGCCCACAAGTAGAGAAATCAAGGGAATCCAACCAAAAACACTGGAGTCTGGAGGCAACCAAAAAAGCAGTCCTTCCATGCAACTGCTGTGTGGCTTGAGCTGGCTTAAAGTGGTTCAAGCTGCAGTTCATATATTTTTGGCTGACGAAAGTTGTAGCCGGTTCACATGGCTTATGAATCAGATCAAGCCAGTGACCAGTGGTTTGGCTAACAGGTATCACCAAAATTCTCACAAACTGGTAAATACCGAGCCGGAGCCAGCCATAGCTGAGCTGTGGCACTAGTACTTGGGGTGTCCCTTAGGCCAGCTCATATACACAAGTATTACAATAAGTTGACAGATCAGCCCAAGAGTCAATTATCATTATGGCTCACAAACCGAGTATATTATGCTATATAAATACAATTGTGCAATGAGTTGAATATCTGGCAAAACAAGATAGACAAGTTGTGTTTGTGAGCAGCCTGCCAATGGGATATATATCTGTAATAATTAAAACAAGAGTAGCTACCATGGCATAGCAGTATACTACATTACTTTTTGCCCTACGACCCGCATTCGAATCTTCCCCTGCCTTTATTATTGAGCTGACATCAGTGAACTCATGAGGAAAGTAGATAGCAATAAATAACAATATATAGTACACAATTACAAGAACTAGCATAATTTTGCTATCGACAATCACATTGTTATGTTTGGCCTTATAGAGGAAAGATGTGTCCCTGATTATCATATAAAATTTTAAGAAATGCCATAACAAAAGGGAGGTTCACAACTCTGAAGCATCAAATAATTGACCTGATAATATAAAGCTTTACAATGCTTTATCTAACCGCAAAATTTATATGATATCTGTCAGAATGATACTACCTGGAGTAAGTTAGACAGAACTACCAAAAGTGCCAGCATGACAGATTGCTTGCAACTACCTGCCAATTTATCACCAGCACTAATTATTCCCATCCTCAGCACTCATTTTGTGAAGCAAATCAATTTTATTTATATTCAAATACTACATATGTAGTTACAGGACAAAAAGAACAACAGGGAAAGATAGTGGAGAGATGAATGAAGGAAGGGGACAAGGCAAGTGAGGAACCATGAGAAAAGGCCAACAAGGAACCACGAGAAAAGGCCAGGAAGGAGCCATGAGGAAAGGCCAAGAGGGGACCACCACAAACAGCCAGGAAGGAACCACGAGGAAAAAACGGACCACCACACATGGCCAGGAAGGAACCACGAGGAGGGAGGGACCACCAAACGGCCAAAGAGGAACCACAAGGAAAAGGCCAGGGAGGGACCACCATGAACCAAGGAGGAACCACAAGGAAAAGGCCAGGGAGGGACCATCATGAATGGGAGGAACGAAGATGCTAAGTCGAGAGGTGGTGGTAGTAGCGGTGAAAGAAAGATTGAAAAGACTTTGCATGAAAAATTCAGTCTTGCGCAAACAATGACAAATCAATTTCAACCACTTGCACTGGTCACATGATTTGAGGTTGTCCAAAAATACTAAGGTAAAATTTGAGGCTAAGGTGATGATCACGTGCATGATCTTGGATGACATTGTAATTCACGCAATATTTGAACTGATCTATATAGTTTTGTAAGTCAAACATAAATGAGGTAATATGATGTTGCTCAACAAACGGTACCTAATCACACTATCATACCTTGCTGGTTGAAACTTGTCACAAACGCCTTGTTCAAATCCTCGTTTCAACCCAACAAACCCTACAATTCCTTTAGCGCCCATTACTTGTGTTACCCAAGTGGAAGATGACGAAGATGTATTCTATGACTGTGTAGATTAGATAAGATAAGATAAGGTCACGTGATATGATAAGATAACAGAGAACATTCCAGAAGATTCTATTATGTAAAGATCGTACGATTCTCATTCTATTGAATGATTGGCTAGTAGTTAGAACTCAGATTGTATCTCCGTTTCAATAGTTGTATATAGGTAGTCGATTGTAGTCAGTAGCTCCTTAGTTCAAACCTCTTGTGTATTCATCATTGAATCGACTCAAGGTGCACTTGCTCCTCTCTCTCTGTTGTGATTATTCTAGTTTGAGTCCTAGTCTCTGCCCTAGCATTTATTTGTTTGTGGGTTGTGACATTAGGTTTGAACTTAGGAGACTCCAACTCTCACATACCGCTCGCACTACTCTTTCTCTCTGAGCAAGTTCAGGAAGATCTCTCTTCTCGAATTCCCTTAGACAGCCATTTCATGTTTTCCATCCACCTCTTGCTCATTTGAGTGCAACTTTTCTTAGTTTTACCTTTTCGTAGTTAGTAGTCCTATACCAGGCCCTGCCTTACATTGCAGCCGCCAGTATACAGAGGTGTTCGCTACATTAGGAGCGTCACTACAACTTTGAGTGCTGGCCCAAGACCCTGCCTGCTCAACATTACTATAATTTCCTTTTTACCTATCTTTTCTCTTCATATGCACGTAGGCATCTGTTTCAAGTCAATAGCGGAACTGTCTAGACTCTACGCCGTCTCATCGAGGAATTAGTGACCTACTCTAGTGAGACTCGCACTGTGTAAGCTTCAGCTGGAAGCGGTGATAACTTGTCCTAGATTGGTACTCTCTCGAGATCGCAAAAGACCTAGTTTTTCCCACTCGATCAGGTATAGTTTACGTATCCATTTTTAGTTAGTAGATAGGGACGTCAGTGTGGGATTTTACCAGAACCCCTTGACACTCTGTATGAGGTAGATCCGATCAGATATTGGGGACCGCAGAGATTCCATTTACATACTTCTTTTTCCCTTCCCTTTTCATCATCTTTCCTTTCCAGAAGAGCCATTACGACTAGCTCTTCACAGACATCAGTAAATCAGGTTCCAGAATACAACTGGTACTATGTCTGAACCAACCACCACCCCCACTCCTACCCCACAGACTGCGGAAGAACTCGTGGCTTACATTAAAAAAGCACTAGAGGAACAAGCCGAAGGTTTCAATAATGTCATTGGAACGCTTGCATCAAAAAATGAAGCATTATCCACGATCAATGAAGATCTGGAAATCAGGCTTAGATTGCAAGCGGAAAGAATCAAGATATTAGAGAAACAAGCCGCTCGACCGCAATCCTTTTCCTCCATCTCCACTCCTACCATAAAACTCTCTAAACCCTCGGACTTCACGGGAGAAAAAGACTCTGTCGATGCCAAAACCTGGCTAGGCCAGACAGTCCTATATTGTACCCAATGGCCTGCAATGAGTGATGGACAAAGACTTTCAGTCATGCTGTCCTTCATGAAAGGTGCTGCAGGAAGATGGGCTGGGAAATACATCAAAGATCTCCCAAAGGGGACCCTTACTATAGAGAAGTTCTCAGAAGACTTTGAAAGTATGTGGATCCAAGAGGACTTAGAAGGGAAGGCAGTACAAGAACTAGAAACCTTAAGACAAGGTTCTACTTCCATCCCGGAATATGCGGTGACCTTTAAACAGAAAGTCGCATACACCCATTTCTCTGACTACGACCAACGTCTGAAGTTCTGAAACGGACTTCAACAAAGGATCAAGGAACAGCTCACTCATGTGTCATACAAAGATAAAGACACACTGCCAAAACTCATTGAGCACGCGATCCAGATCAGGTGAAACTTTGAAGAGCTGGACTCTGAGAAGAAGAAGACTTCTTGGTGGACCCCTAAACAAGGCGCCAGGAATGTTGAAACCCCAAGGGCAGGTCCAAGTCAAGAAAGCAATGCCATGGATGTAGATGCTAACAGGTTCAGGGGAAGAACCAAACTGCAAGCACAAAACAACACTTTCAAGTGCTACTGGTGCGGCGAAGAAGGGCATATTGCCCAGAACTGTAAAACCCCACCTGGTCATGTGCAAGTGAAAGCGACTTCTGGAAAGTCTGCTGAGGAACCTGCAGTGACACACACATCCATTCAAGCGATGTTTAACGCCTTCAAGGAAGAGATGAAGAAGGGGGGTTTTTAGAAGGGTCTAAATCAAAGTCTGCGGATGAAGACCCAGATTATGTTTCTATTCTCTCTACGTTTTCGGAAATATCAGAAGTGTATATACGCACCAAATCAGATCATTTTTATATTCCGATCACGCTTAAGGGAAAGAACAAAACAGCAGACATTAGAGCGCTTGTGGACTGTGGCAGCGTCAACGCTTTTCATTAGTGAAAGATTTGTGAAAGAAAAGCAAGTCTCAACTAGAAAACTGACAAACGAGATTCCAGTCAGAAATATTGATGGAACATCAAACGTAGCTGGCCCCATATCACGCTTTGCCGAACTTGGTCTAAAGATAGGAAACCATGAAGAGAAGGCAGCGTTTATGGTAACAGACTTAGGAGTCAGATGATGTCATCATTGGGATAGATTGGTTGAGATACCATAACCCAGAAATAGACTGGAACGCAGGAAAGTTTGCGTTGACACGATGTCCAATAAGCTGCGAAAGAAAGGCGAAGAAGAAAGAAAGACGCCTGGAGAAGAAGAAGGAGTTAGAAGAACTCGAGAAGTGGATTGAAGGAGAAGCTAGAGATCCCAATAAAAATCCGATCGATTCAGAGACCTGTCACCTGTCGAAGAAATTACCGACGAAGATGAAGATCTCTTTATCAAAGCTAAAGCCTCGGTGGCCACGGAACTGGCAGTTCAAGAAGCAGAATCAAAGAAGAAAAAGAGCTTCGAAGAACTTGTACCAGAATGGCTCCACGACTTCAGAAAAGTATTTTCGGAAGAAGAATCTATGCGATTCCCGGAAAACAAGAAGTGGGACCATAAGATCGATTTCAAAGACGATAACGATCTACCACCGAATGCGAAAGCATATCCCTTATCTCCGAAAGAGTTAGATACACTTGAAAGATTGGTTAGGCATGGCGAATATAAACTGGGAAGACTACGAGACTCAGAAGTCCCCAGTAGCAGCACCTTTCTTCTTTGTTGCAAAGAAAGATGGCAGATTGAGACCAGTACAGGATTACAGGAAGCTAAACTGAGAAAACCATTAAGAATGCTTACCCTGCTTCCTCGTGCTCAAGATCTCATAGATAAATTAACCAATGCCACGCTCTTTTCGAAGATGGACGTAAGATGGGGATATAATAATATTCGGATAAGAGAGGGAGATCAATGGAAGGCGGCATTCAAAACCCCTTTTGGACACCACGAACCTCTAGTAATGTATTTCGGGATGACAAATTCCCCGGCTACATTTCAAACGATGATGGACGAAATACTCCAAGACCTGAAGGAAGGAAAGGTTGTTGTTGTGTACATTGACGACATCCTAGTCTTTACCAACAAAGGCAAAGAACATCATCGAGAGATTGTAAGAGAGGTGCTCCAGAGATTGCAGGATCACGACCTATTTCTAAAACCAGAGAAATGCTCTTTCGAGCAAGAAAAGGTCGAATTTCCTTGGCATGATCATAGAAAAGGGAAAAGTTTCCATGGATCCGATAAAGGTAGAAGGAGTACGAAACTGGCCTACACCCGCTTGCGTAAAAGATATCCAAGCATTCATGGGTTTTGCCAACTTCTATCGACGATTCATCCTTGGATTCTCGAATATTGCCCGTCCAATGAATGATCTTCTCAGAAAAGGAGTTGAATGGAGTTGGGGAGAGAAGCAGCAGAAGGCCTTTGACGAATTGAAAGAACGTTTCACCTCTGCTCCCATCCTTGTAATGCCAGACTCAGAAAGGAAGCACAAAATAGAAGTAGACGCCTCAGATTACGCAACTGGCGGTGTGCTTTCTCAAGAGATGGATGATGGATTATGGCATCCAGTAGGCTTATTACTCTAAATCAATGAATGACGCAGAACGCAACTATGAAATATATGACAAAGAGTTGCTTGCGGTGATTAGAGCCCTGGAGGAATGGCGCCATTATATCCAAGGAGCAACCCATCCTGTGGAAATTTGGACTGATCATAAGAACCTCGAGTATTTCATGACGAGTCAGAAGTTAACCCGGAGACAAGCCAGATGGAGCCTATTATTGGCCGAGTACGACTTTTACACTCAACCATCGCCCGGGGGTACAGAATGACAAAGCAGACCGTCTATCTCGGAGATCAGACCATGGAAGGGGGGTAGAAAACGACAATTCCGATCGCGTGCTTTTGAAACCCGAATATTTTCGAGTTAATGCCACAAAGAGGGGTCAAATTCTGGTGCAAGGAGAGAAATCACTCCTAAAAGAAAATTCGAGAATGCACAGAAAGAGAACCCAAAGTAATGTCGGCACTCAAGAATCTCAAAAAGCACCGGTTCAATTACGTTGAGGTCTAGAAGAATGGAACATGGAGGATGGTTTAGTGATGTTTAGAGGATTGGTATATGTTCCAAACAACAAAGAAATCCGTCCGCAAGATCTTAGAGTTATTCCATGACTCACCAGCGGCTGGACATCCTGGACGTGCCAAAACCTTAGAACTAGTTTCCAGAAATTATTGGTGGCCCCCAAATTGCGAAATACATCAATGACTTCGTAGATGGATGAAAGATT
>JABBWB010000719.1:0-14959 GCA_016628085.1 Suillus occidentalis
CATGGTAGGTATATGCACTCATAGTGTGCATGTATCCTACATGTTTGATTCGCTACATCAGCTGTATGTCCTGGTCAAACCTATCTAGGCTCACCCATCTATGTAATACCCCCCACGTTGGCCCACCCGTCTATGTGATACATCCAAGGTCGGCCCACCCATCTATATAATACATCCAACATCGACCCACCCATCTATATAATATGCCCCACCTCGGCCCACCCGTATACGCAATACTCCCCCACCCCGGCCCACCCGTATATGTCATATTCCACCCCCTCGGCCCACCCGTCCATGCAATAAATATTTTATACCACCCTCGGCCCACCCGTATATGTAATATTCCACCCCCTCGGCCTGCCCGTCCATGCAATAAATATTTTATACCACCCTCGGCCCACCCGTATATGTAATATTCCACCACCTCGGCCCACCCGTCAATGCAATCAATATTTTATACCACCCTCGGCCCATCCGTATATGTAATATTCCACCACCTCGGCCCACCCTTATATGTAATACACCCCCCCCCCCCGGCCCACCCGTCTATATAATAATGTTTGCCTTACACCTCTCTTCAGCCCAGCTGTCTATAATATCCTACTCTACATATTACCTGGATGGGCCCACCCATCTCCATGAATGATCATATTTCCCCGGCCCATCCGTCAACATCAACAATATATATATCATTGGCATACATGGGCCCACCCGTACCCATTGGAAATAATTGTACTCCCGGCCCATCCGTCATCATCGAGGATATACACAACATGGGCCCATGGTCCGCTGGCCCGTCTGATACGGGATATTATGTAGGTCGGGTGGCCCGTATGATACGGAATTTGTCACTGAAGGGGCTCGGGCCCAGTCCCATATCGGTCTCGCATATACCTCAAATACTCGCTGCTCCTTCTTGTAGGGCACCGTAATGTCATGTTTGGTAAACTAGTATACAGCAATCTAGGCAGTCAGACAAGTATCGCGCGATAGAAAAGAAAAGAAAACATACCGGCGTCAACTCAGCTGCAGCATTGTCTAATGCCATACGGAGATCGGCCTCGTTTTTCAGTGTGATATGGGTGTCGCCCTGCGCTATGCATGCGATAAGACTGAGGAGCTTGTCGACCTGGCCCTGATTAAGGGCAGCTTCAAGTGCGATTTCAGAGAACTCAAAGTCTCCCCGTGAATGGAACGGACGCCAAGGGGCTTCATCCGCAGGAGGTTCTTTAAGTGTCTCCGAAGTAACACCAAACTCTTCAAATGCTTGGAGTAGAGGCTCGCGGCCAGAACGGGGATGGAACTCAGTTTTGAACTCATGAGGGTGTGCAATGTGCACTGCAGGCTGGGGTTGGACGTTTTCAGGACCATTGCTGGCCATGCTAGCGTCAGATAAGACTATCGTTGCATAGACAATTGTCAGTCGGCTGCGTCTAAGAAACGAATAAAGAAACACATACCTGGGCTCTGAACACCCTCGTTTCCAGCGTCAAATTCCATGTGGTTGTCCAAACCAGCTGTGAGTGTTGGAAGCGTCAGAGTGAACATTCTACCATCAAAATTGAGTAAAATACCGTACCTTGCCCCATGTCAGCTTGCGATTCTGGGTTTGCGGCTAACGGGTCATCCACGACGATGTGTGAAGGACCAGCCGCTGCTTCTAAGGTTGCTGTTCATTGAGTTTTCTTGTGGCGTGCTTTTGAAATCGAGCAGAAACAAATAACATGAGTATTGAGCGACAATGGATGGATTCAGATATAAGGACTCACCTAGAACTGATCGCTGATCTCTCTCGAACTCCAGAGCAAAGGCCTCTTGACCCTCTGCATCGCGCATCTTGCAAGTTGATTGATGTCGCTTGATGCCTTGGGACTTATACATCTTCCCGCAATGCAGGCACTGAGAGTCGCTTGTTAGTGTTTTTGAGCTATAATTATATTTACCCTGACTTGAACGGTTTGGGGCCATGGCCACAAGACAATAGTTAGAAAGATATATACACATTGGTGTACAAAAGAGTTTAAGAGAAGGCGTTGAGAGGCGTTGAGTTGATGGGTCAGTACCTCGTTGATTTCGCCTTGCAAGGTCACATGATAAGATTCGTCACAATATGTGACAACGTCTGACAAGTTCTTATGTATTCTTCCGCCGGCCTCAAAAGGGACTTGTAAGACAACTCATAATGCATGTGACCAGATTTATAAGCCGGCGGCATTGTAAAGGTCACTTAACTTTTTCCGACACAGGGGTTACTACTGAATATGGGCATATATCATGAATTGACCGAGTCAAGACCTCTGCGTCAAACTCAAAGCAGAGCTGGCTGTAGTCTCATGCGCTTTGGAAGATTCGGACTCTCGTACCGCTTTCTACCATCCAAAACACATTTCCGCATCATGACACCAAACTATGAATCCTGGTCAAAAGAAGAACTGATCGCGCGTCTCAAGGAGCTGGAGACGAAAAAGCACACAAAGTCATCTCGCTCCCCAACGTTTAAAAAACCATTTCATTTGTCATCCCACCCGAAGCGCAAAATTGCTATCAAGTTTTGTTATTCTGGTTGGGAGTACAACGGGCTGGCGTATCAAAACGGTCCGACGCCTCTACCAACGGTCGAGGATGTCTTGTTCAAAGCCTTTGTAAAGGCAAGGCTCGTCGATGAAACTGGCGGCTTGGATGGGTGTGGATGGGAGAGATGTGGAAGGACAGATCGAGGAGTGAGCGCTGCTGGTCAGGTAATCTCGTTATGGGTTCGAAGTGCTCTCCCCACCGAAAATGCTTCCAAAGTAACCGCCTCCTCCTCAGCGGACGAGGAGGACCTATCCACGGAGGACACGCCCCAAAACACCTCACTCCAGCCTTCTACAAAACAAGAGCTTCGCTATGTATCCATCCTAAACCGTGTGCTCCCCCCTACAATCCGCGTCCTAGCCTGGTCCCCCATCTCCCCCGATTTTTCTGCTCGCTTCAATTGCAAACATAGACACTACAAATACTTCTTCACCTCTCACGGACTCGACGTATCCCTCATGCAATCAGCCGCAAACCATCTCATCGGTGAACACGACTTTCGCAATTTGTGTAAGCTTGATCCAGGAAAACAAATTACCAACTTTCACCGCTGTGTCATGCACGCACAGATCAACCCAGTCTCCCCAGAGTCTGGTAGCGGTGGCCGTGTATACGTATTTGATCTCGTAGGATCGGCTTTCTTATACCACCAAGTCCGACATATCATGGCTGTTCTTTTCCTGGTCGGAACAGGACTTGAACAACCGTCCATTGTATCAGCTCTCATGAACGTCTTTCAGGCAGAATCAAATACATCACCTGAGCTCCAGTTACCACTGGTGGATCGCAAACCCGAGTATCAGATGGCGGACGCCCTCCCTCTCATGCTCTGGGACTGTGCATACGCAGATTCAGACATCACATGGCAATCAGATGGTAACAATGCAGAAAACGGCACCGGCTCAGACCTCTATCAGCAACTCCATTCTATCCACCAACGCTCCGTCATCCACACAGTCCTAGACGAGCACTTTCTCGCAGCTGCCACCCAATATCATTCTCCACCACCTCAATACTTCCCCCTCAGTCAGACAGGACTGACACCTCACACGCTCCCTCATTCGAACTTGGGCCGAGGGCCGGTCCTTGGTGTGCCACTCGGTGCAGGGACGTACAAGCGTGGCGCAAAGTACACGCCTCTGTTGGAACGGAAGAGACTTGATCATGTCGATGTGACCAACGAACGATGGCGAATAAGCAGGGGGAGCAAGTATAGCAAACAAAAGACGCCTGATGATGGAATCGAATGAGCGGGCGCATGTGTATGCCATTGTAGACGCCATCGCTTTTGGGTACGCGGCGCGATTATAGACGTGAATCCGATCTTTATTCCTTCGCAAGTGACTCAGGCGAAAGTATGAATTACTCAAGTTCATTAGGAGAACGTGATATCCATCACAGACGCCCAATCGATATCGGTGTTATCGCCCAATCGCCTGTAAATCCATGACCTAAGTAACGTCACATTGCTGAACGAGGGAACCGTCCGGTCTGCCCCGTCCGTCCTCTCTGTTCCATCGTCTGACAGACCATGATCACACTGAACATCTCACAGGTATTCCTGACCCAATGCGAGGAAACGCACGACGCGTCCGCGTTATGTCTGCGTCAGTGAAGACGTGAAGTGGTGAAAGTAGATTCCGAAGACTTAATTGATTATGAAGGAGCATATCTCCGCAAACCTAACCGGCACCGAAATGTGAGCGTAGTCGGGACGTAGAAGAAAAGAGGCACAAGACGTATACATTGCACATGTACAAGGTGGTGACCGATAGGATTAACAATAAAATTAGAACTAGTATCGATACAATATAGCATCGCGAATTATGCGCCAGTGAACCGAATGCACTGATACGATAACTGTGATCCAATGTGCGTCGAGGGCTATTCAAACTATACAAGCAATTTGAAGACCACAAATTCGCAAGCATAAGACGGTACCAATCAGGTATCCAGTAAATGGTTCATCGCCGCGAATCAACCGTGACGGCCTAGTGTATATAAGTCTATATCAAGAAAAAGAGATTGTCAACGTCCAAATACGGAATCGATAATCAAGGACCCGACCGAGCAGGCAACCGATGCATGCGTGTGAGCGGAGGAGAAGCCAGTGGGAAAGGGCGGAGGTGGGGATGAGAGGCGAGGCCCTGAGGGCCGGCAATGTTAAATCACATCCGAAAATGAATCAACGTGCTCATCTCGGCCAGCTGAGAGGGGTCGACTAGAAAAAATGTCTGAGTTTTGGATGATGGCTTCCTCGTTTTTGGACACTCACATATCACTTGACATGCGACAAGCCATTCGAGACGTCACAAAAGAGTGACGGCCGTTATCAGTCAGTATTATAACCTGGGACAATGATGAAGTCTGCTTCAGAGCAATTCGGGTGACGATGACGATGCCTGGTGGCGAGGTCATTCCGAGCCGCCATCGTCGTATTGCAGAGAGAGCATTTGATCTTGATACCAGTGTGCGTGATGATGTGCCGCCCAAAACTCTGGAACTTCAACTGTTCCCCACATTGACCGCGATCTGTAACCCAAAGGCAACGGTATTTCTCCTTGTTTCCAATTCCAATACCATGTTCCTGGCGCAGGTGGCTACGAATATCCTTGGGTACAGCCTGAAGTTCATCACCACAAAGAGATCCTTCGTGGTCCCAACGGCAAAGAAATGAGCCTTGGCGCTTATGAAGATGGTCATTATAATATGGCTCGAAACGAATAGCACGATGGTGGTGCGGAGGGAGGTGTAGTGGTGGAATATCGCAGAAATCAAGGAAGTTTTCAACCAAGTTGTCCTGCAACGCGAGAATTGGAGAAGGGGCGGAGGGTCGAGGAATGTTCGTTCCCATTGTGTGGTTCGCCAGCGCGTAAGAGCTCATGTGCGTAGATTCTAGATCAGCACGACCAAGTAAGAACCTCATGTTTCGACGATCATGATCTTCTCACCAGACCATTGATACACTAGAGGATGACTGGGCTGTGGCGCCTGTATACAAGCAGGCCATACGTAACCACCAGCCACAGTTCTGTGTCGGCTAGAGCAACCAAGTTATCACAAGTGAATACTCAAATCGCAAAGAATGGACCCACTTCTCGAAAGGAACAGTGACTAGATGATCCGAGCCATCAGCCACATAAACACCGTGTGAGCCTGCAGGTTGGTGGGTAGAAACAGACGTAAAATAAGCAAGTGGATCCAGCAGATCGTCAGGTTCAAGAGAAGCACCAGGGAAATTCATCGGTAAAGTTCAGCAGACGACGACGTTGCTCTGCGTTTTAAGTAGGAATCACGGACTTCCATCGTGTCACCCACATGTTTATCGTAATGGTTTCTGCCCGATACTGCGTACACAGCAAGCGGAGTAGCAGGGGCGTGACAGTGGCCATAGAATGCAGCCTTGACGAAAATCTGTAGTAGCCAATTTGCCCCAGTCGTTCTTCCCTGCAAGCCATAACGGAGATTATCATCGTGAGCAACTCATTTCTCATCATCAATCATCAACATATTGGAAGTTGGAACAGTGGCACCACACAGGCCCCGAAGGCGTACGAGAGCTCGCCAGCCCATGTCGAGGACTCGCGGCGGATTCCAAATCAACAGATTAAAAAATGGAAGCAGGCCAACTGAGGGAGCGGGAGCAACGTTGCGTAGATGGGCCAGGAAATTAATACGTGATGTCGATAAAGTCGCTGATGAAGTCGCTGATATCGAGCCAGTATGACTAAAATGATTGAGTCAAGCATTGCTCTTGAGGTGACATGATCCGGAGCCGCCTGCTTGATGCTTCAAAAAGCGGGCAGATAGTTTCTGCCCGCGGCTTCCGCGTATTCGCCTCGACCTATCTCGTCTATGCATGGTGCTTGCCAAGTATTGCTGTATAGCAGCATTCGAGAGTTGGACTTAAAGAGCCGAAGATAGCGCCGGCCGGAGGTTACTTGACAATATGAGATAGAGGGTAGAAAGGTGGGCAGCCTGCATTTGCAACACGTTACTCATGCAAACCTGAACATAGCTTAACGGGCCTGCAGTGCAAGCCTAGGTTCGGTCCATGACTATCATTTGGCAATCGAAGCAAATTGCCCGCGGTCAATGCTTATGTAACCGGTATCCCCAACTAAAACATCTACTGGCAGATATCCGCGACAACAGTACAAGTTACTTTTCGATTTCCTCGGCATCGAAACACCAATTCATTTATGCCCAACGTCACGAGGAAAGGTCGCCCGATTGTGCACAAAATGCAGCAGAGCGCTCCGAGCGACGTTCAGCGACAACAGCACTACAAAGTGTTCGCATGGTGGCACGAGAACATTTTTTCATAGATCACTTGCGCGATTCGTGCAATCTTTTACCTGTTCTCTCCGCACGCTTGTATGGCATGCCGCCGCCACTTCGTGTGGTTGCCAACATCATGATTGTGCGTGTTCCATACCCCTACCTTTTTCCTCACAGTCCAGCTGACCATTGTTTCCTGTCTAGATTGCGACTTGCCTTCCGAGGGTAAATGATGGCAATGGCGATGTCGCCGGCCCTATCCTATATGATCATCTAGGAACATACCGGTGACCAATGATATCGTCTCTATCGAATTCATACACTGGCTCTAGAAGTCCTGATCTGTGTGTGTGGACGGCTCTAAGTGGTACCCTGAGAACTGTTCTCATTCATACGTTAAAGCGGAAGGAGACAAAAACAGGACAAGAGCTACATATTATCTCTTGACTTTGGCTTCCGCAATGTGAGTATTGACCCATCAGTTGTTTCACAAATACGGTCATGAGGGTGGCACCATCCTGATGCCTAGGAAGACACTGTAATTTTTCGAGCCACTCTGTGAAGAACGGCCTCCAAAGGCAATTTTTGTGCTGTAGGACAACAAGCACCGGTTAGAAATCTCCGGTATGAGCATTTTGCTAGGCCAAGTCTCCTTTACTTAGCTTGAAATTAGACGGATGAAAATAGGCATCCCTTCCAGAAGTTTCCCAGCTGCAGTCAGGAGCGGTATTCTTCAGAAATCCACTATCGCTCACCGGATTCTGCCTAGCCTTTTGATTGGCGCTCGGTCAAGCGCCTGCAGGTTTGGTACATCTTCGAACAATTATCAAACACATGTTTTCCCATAGTTTGGATGCAGCTACCCCGTAACCGCCAGTGGTGAGATGTAGAAGTTTCAACGCACTACAGCGTACCAAACTGCTGAGAATAATTCAAAGATTGATCAAAGTATATCCCCTTTTGTACTCGCCATTGACGCTCGTTTGCCTGTGCGCCGCGGTCATAGAGGTGCGATTTTCCACATGTGGGCCCTGAGTATGTCTGACCTATTTCCGCTTCGCATCGCGCAGCTTGTTTCACTTCATCCCTCTAAGTCATTCTCCTGCAGACTTTCGCGTTGCACAAGACGTCACAAATTCCCGACTCCATTAGCAGTCTCCATCCCTATTTTGAATACGTGCTAACGGCATTTACTCAACCAGGGTAACGTCTAGATCTCATGTGCGGTGATTACTCTCTGTGCAGGCTCGAAGCGACAAGCTTCTGTGCCACTTTGGACGTTGGCAGTGCGCCTACAAATAGCCAATGACCCCTGGTGACATGCGTATGTCATCTGTCAAACACTCGACGCCATTCGGACATGAAGAACGGCCGTTTGTTGCACACTGTGATGCTCATGCCAACCTGACAGGATACAATGGTACTTCCTCGTCGCCTGAGCCGCGAGTCAGTTCTATGAGCGAAATCGGTTATCGTTGTGAAAGGAACTCCTTCTGTGACAAGGACAAGACACCGTTGGCCGTCATCACAGCGTTGCATTTGTCTTGCAGACGAAAAAATAATATTCCGGGGGTGCTTCGTGTCTTTAATCCAGCGACATGCGCAGTGCTCATGGTCGCCGTCTGTTTGCCGGGTTTCTGTGTATTCTCATACCTGGCAAGCTTCGCAGTCTCCAAGATGGGCAATATCAGAATGGAAACGGAACGAGGATGGGCTTCGATTGCATACAGCCAGTCAAAGGTTTGAGGTATTGAGGCGAAGTGATCTCGCGTCGTCGTATACAGCTAGTGCTAGTCATTCCGCGTTATTGAGCAACTTTCCTGTGCTGTTCGAACCCAAATGTCGAGCTTCCCGAATCTTGTTTTTATCAGATAAGGTGTGGTGACTAACCCGGGAGCTTGCAAACGTGGCATTTCCGAAAGTGGTGTTCCGCTGAGAATGCGAATTGTCGTACTATTAACTTCACAGTAGCAAGTGACCATCGCTATTACTATTGGCTTCTAGGATTCCTGAGCTACTACCATTCATGAAGTTATGAGTCCTCGAAAAAATGCAAGTTCGAGACGGGCAACGTGGTTAGCCTTTGGCTTGGTGGCGCTCGCTGCGTTCTCTGCCTCAGCCCAACCTCAAACAGTGAGTGTTGTGATGGTTGCACGTCATGAATACTAACTTGTTCTTCAGAATAGCATAGAGACCACCCAATTAGAGCTGGAGCCCGGTGTGCCACAAAATGACCAAGTCCCAAACGACGTATGCAGGCAGATTGAGGATATCTGCGTGTTTGAACAATACTCATTCTTCTATAGGCCGCTACTGTGTATTCGGAACCAGAGTTCGACCAGGGTGCAGAGGGTGAGCAGCGCTTCCTTCCGCGCTTCAGGAATCTAACACGTACTGCGCAGCGACAAGGGCATACAAGTCTGCTCTATTCACACTTTCTAACCTCACCGCACATCCGCCGTCACATACCCATGACGTATTCTCCCAACCAACCACTACAACACCTTCTCTTCTCTCTGCGCTCCTTCCCAATCCACAAGGCCAAGGCCCTCTAGGAAGCGCAATTCGTATAGCATTGAAACTTCGTCAACAGTTCTTTCTCTTCCGTCTCTTCAGTGGACCCAGTGGAAATGCTGCGAGGAGAAAGGATGAAGAGATGCGCGGCAAGGCCATAAAGGTGGTGGATCTCCTGCAACATTCTGCTGAACTAGGGAATCTGGATGCGCTTTATACGCTTGGATATATATCTCTAGTAGGCCTCGCTTTCACGCATTTCAAAACTTAACGTGCTAACTTATGTGTTTAGTTTCCTCCGAGCTCTCATTTTCCATCCGACCCTAGATTTGCATATGATTCGCTCTTGCACCACGCCACACTGACAGGCAACGCTTCATCGCAAGCTCTTCTCGCCTTCTTCCATGCAACAGGTTATGCAGATGTCGTTCCCATCGACCAGGCCCAAGCTTTGTTATATTACACATTTGCTGCTCAGGGTAGTCACAAAGGTGCACAAATGGCTATGGGGTATCGGTACTGGAGCGGTATCGGCACAGTTGAAGACTGCGGGCGCGCAGTCGAATGGTACGAGGCTGCTGCAGATGAAGGTGAATGAATGATGATTTTCAAGTTTCCCAAGTACTTATCAAATACCCTAGCGATGTCAATGTTCCTGTCTGGTCCTCCTGGCGGCCAGACCCTGCCGCAGACGGCAACGCGGCTGTCTGATTTGGATGGCGGCGTGTTTGGGCCGGGCGCCAGTGTTGCATCCACCGGCATAAACGTTATCAAGCCCGCTGTTAAGGCTGGACTAGCCCAGACTGCTGGCGAGACGTGGGATGACGTTCTTGAGTATTATATCGTGCGTTTCTTTCATCTACGATGTTGTTCTCTCTACTTACGTGAGTTTAGTTCAATGCCGACAGAGGTGAAAAAGACTTTGCGTATAAATTGGGGAAGATCTATTACCAGGGTAGCATCTACTCATCTGCGGGTGGTATCGGTTCTGGCTCGGAGGGGGTTGGACGCGTTCCCCAGGACTTCCATCAAGCTCAGCTTTACTTCCTTCAGATTGCACGGCAGGTTTGGCCTCGTGACCCTCCGAACCCCTTACAGCATAACGCACCTGGTTACAAGGCCGAAAACATCAAGCAGGCTGGATACGCACCAAAGAGCGCGGCTTATCTCGGGCGGATGTATCTCCGCGGCGAGGGCGTGAAGCAAGACTACGCGATGGCCATGATGTGGTTCGAACGTGGAGCCGAGTTTGACGACAGGGAATGCCACAATCTGTTGGGTGTCATGTGGAGAGACGGGCTAGTGCCTGGACGCCAGGATATGAAGATTGCCCTTGCACAATTCACTAAGGCCGCAGGCAATGAACTTGCAGAGGCTCACGTCAATCTCGGAAAGTACAACTATTGTGAGCATTTATTCCTCCAAGCGAGCGCATGTATTTTGTTTAGCAACAAACAGACCGCGGTGAATTCAAGCTCGCTATTACGTACTTCGAAGCTGCAGTACGCTTTGGCTCAACGTTTGAGGCCCACTTTTACCTTGCGAAGATTCACACCCTGAACATGCGTATTGCAAATGAAGGCTCCAAAGCAGGGTTCTGCGCAGCTGCGGTTTCGTTCTTCAAACTTGTTGCTGAACGTGGAGTTTGGGATGATGACCTCCTGGCAGACGCTGAAGCTGCCTGGTATAGCGGCACCGAGCGTGGTAAAGAAATTGCGATCCTTAAATGGTGGGTTGCGGCGGAGAGAGGGTCTGAAATGGCACAAAATAATTTAGCTTACGTTTTAGACCAAGGTAAGCCCAAATGAACCTCGAGGCCCTCACAATCTGATCTATTTACAGACCGGAGCATGCTTCGTCTCACACGGTTTGCTCCTATTGAAGCATCCAATGATACCGCACTCCTCGCCCTCACCCAGTGGACGCGTTCCGCTGCACAACAAAACATTGACGCACTGGTCAAAGTCGGTGACTATTACTACCACGGTCTTGGTGTCCCCGATGAACCCGAGGCACTTAGATGGGAAAAAGCGGCTAAGTATTATCAGAGCGCTGCCGATACGCAGTTTAGCGCGCTGGCAATGTGGAACTTAGGCTGGATGTATGAGAATGGTATCGGCGTACCTCAAGTAAGAATTTTTATCCTTGGATGTTACTGGTGGTTAATGAAACACACTTGACAGGATTTCCATCTTGCGAAGAGGCATTATGATTTGGCTCTTGAGACGAATAGCGAGGCATATTTGCCTGTGCTGCTCTCCTTGGTGAAGTTGTATGCTCGGAGTCTCTGGTACACCCTTCAGGGTGGCAAGGACGGTCTTAATTTGTGGAAATACGACGCAGATAAAAGTGCGGCACGTCTCGCTATACTCCACAATATCAGCTGATATGCTTCCAGTGTCTGTAGCAGAAAGGGCTCGTTTGAAACGGGAAATAGATAGTGGCTCCAAAGACACTTCTCAGCAAGATGGAGGTGCTCAACCTATCCCAAACAAGGAGGAGAGAACCATCGAAGAGTTTGAGGATGACGGAAAGTGGTATATAGGCAAAGCCAGCGAAGATTTCCGCAGACGACAGCAGGGCGATGTCGTCCGTGCAGCTGCTGCTGAGGATGATGATGATCCAGTCCAAGTGAGTATTTCCTCCAACATCATTTTGCCACAGACTTTCTTATCCTTGACACAGTGGGCACGAGAGAGAAGGAACGCGGAAAACGAAAGGGACGGCGATTTTGGTCCCGAGGACTATTTCGAAGCTGCTTTACGTGGTGGACATCGAAGGGAGGAAGAAGTAGACGAGCTTACAGAGACGATGTTATTGGTAGCTCTCTGTGCTCTTGTTGCGCTCCTGATCTACGTCCGCACACGCATCGTGCGTAGAGCAAGAGGGCAGGAACAGGAACAGGAACAGCAGCAAGTCCAGGGGGGTCAGAGAGATTTGGGGGTGTTCCCGCTGCCTGGCGATCCAGCCCGGCAGGAGTGGAATATCGTGCATTAGCGCATCACACGTTGATTATTATGGTTGTAAGTATGACAGCACATCAAAACGTAGCTTTGGGTCATTAGATCCGATTTGAAACATAGAAAGTTGCCCAAGTCTTGCCGCCACCTATTTATGGATATTTGGCCAATCAGCCCCCTTGTGCGAGCACCGCGGGTTGTTCAAGTGTCGAGATTCGAGATAAACGTCAGCCCTGGGAATCAACGAAAACTCGAGCATAACTCAGGCATAACTACGAGTTTACGCTTCTCGGTCTTCTGATTAGAGCCCCTTTCAAACCTCGAGCAGTGATTAACCTTTACGACGCCTGAGCTGGCACCCAGCACCACTGCCACTAATATGAGCTTCAACTTGGAAGATCTCGAGGGCCCCATTATGCGCATCCTCACTGCTCCAGGTGTTGATTTGAGCACCATCAGTGCGAAGGGAGTTCGTCAGAAGTTGTTGGAGGATACCGCGTTGGGCCTGACCGCTAGAGGACTGAAAGAACGGAGGACAGAGGTGGACGCTATGATTTCGAGTATCTATGAGGACATTAGCCGGCAGGCTCAAACAGACGAATCGAAGAGAAAACGCGAGGAAGAGGCAGATGCAGGCACGGAACAAGAGGAGGCTACGGAGGAGCAGGACGACCAAGATGATGCCGCGGAGGAGCAGGACGCAGAAGCATCGGAAGAGGATGACGTCAAACCCCCGACGAAGAAAAAGAAGGGTGCCGCGAAAAGCGTCGAGGAGGGCTGATGCTGAGTTGGCCAGAAAACTTGCATCGCAACTAAACTCCCGGTCACGGCGTGGCACATCAAACGGTGCATCCGCTACGCCCAAGAAGCGTAAGACGAAGAAGAGTGCAGCCGTGGTTGATTCTGGTGCAGAGGACGAGGATGAGGACGAGGAGAAGCCAAAGAAGAAACGCGGCGGAGGTGCAAGAGGAGGCCTTCGCGAAGGAATACATCCTCAGGTGCTTCAAATGGCCCTGTTCTACGTCTTTTATTACCGTGCGATATCCTCATCGTTTTCCCATTTTACAGCGAATCTTTGTCAGTGGTTGTAGGCGTGGACAAGCTCTCGCGCCCCCCAAGTCGTGATAGAGACTATGGGAGTATATTCGTGGTCATGAACTTCAAAACCCCTCCAACAGGCGTGAGATCATGTGTGACGACAATATGCGAGCTGTCTTTGGTACTGAAAAGGTCGACATGTTCCGGATGAATAAAGTTCTCGGACGGTATGTTTACTTTGACTACTTCGAGATTCATGTCCTAATGGTTCTTCATTTAGGCATTTACATGCCCAGTGACAATCGCTAGGGGAGAGGTATACTAAGCCGACGTGTCGTTAGTTCTACAGTGGTACTGGTGTCTCTGGCACGCATAATTATGATTTGCAGTCAGCCTCGTGGTGTTCGCACAATTGGACCTATCCAACGAATCCAAAAAAAAAAACTACAGAACTGTCAACACGTACAAGGACAGAGCCAGAATGCAGACTTTTGACAAAGTCGTAAGGAAGTATGTATGGCTCGCCAGTGCATCAATATCACTTTGAGTATCGTGAATGACTCCAGAAAAATGCCAGCTAAGTGTCAAATTTTGCAGCTTCATCCCACTCCTTGTCATTGCATTAAAATCCACACCTTATGTTCTTCCACCACCTCCTTGCTTTATCCCGCCGCCAATCGCGTCCTCAAGCGCTTCTTCGATGTCGCACATACGCTATTGAATCGGTAGCCCACTCTTATCCCACCACTCCAGCACTTCGCTTCGGTTATGCCGTGTTGCACCGGTCAGCACATCCTGGTCAAAAATAATTT
The DNA here is from genome assembly GCA_016628085.1 of Suillus occidentalis. Lineage (NCBI taxonomy): Eukaryota > Fungi > Basidiomycota > Agaricomycetes > Boletales > Suillaceae > Suillus > Suillus occidentalis. The sequence goes on from JABBWB010000719.1 coordinate 14,180, forward strand.
GTAGCCCGCTTCCAAGCCACCATTGCAAGACTTCCACCTTCCCCACACAGCTGGCATGGTGCATGACATGACGATCATACGTATACTCCAGCTGCGATGTCGCCCACCACTTGAGTACATCCACGTGCCCCGCCTGACTCGCTAACTCCATGACACGCCCGACCTTCAGGGCAGATGATTGGCAAGATGTTGGTACTTCCACCATTCCAGAACATTAATACGATTTTTTGCGCTAGCGCCTTCAAGCGCAGCTTCTGTGTAGTCCAGCGGGAGCCCAGAAGTCACCCACCAGTCTAAAGACTGCACTTGGCCACTACGCGAGGCTCTGTCGATAGCACGAGCAATAGATCCAGGTTTTGGAGGATACACTAGATCCGGGTGTTGCTCAAAACCATGTTTCCACCACGACAGCACGTCTATGCGACCGTGCTTTGATGCGTGGAAAGGGATCAGATCGTCTTTGAAGATAGACAGAAATACGGGGCGATACTGCGTAACGAAAAATTCCAACACATTGACGTAACCAAAACGCACGGACGCAATGGCGCCGTGGCTTGAAGGAGGATTAGCAGCAGGGTCTGCTGCACGGATGAGGGATGCAACCCGTGAGCATGGAGAGGTCGATGGGCGAAGGGTTGTTCCATTCGCTAGGAGGAGATAAGGAAGTAGGAACGCCCAGTGCCCGAGAGAGCTCCCAATCACCAAGATGATCAAAGATATCAGCCAGAACTTCGACGGGTAGATCTACGGGACGCTCTGTGGTCGTCGTGTCTTTCCCTT
>JABBWB010000072.1:0-167982 GCA_016628085.1 Suillus occidentalis
GACGGCCAAGCTACTAGCTATACAAACCTATCTACTCTGATTTTTTGTCAAATGCGCAGGTCGGGTAAGCAACGCAAGGCCGAGCTGCAGCTTAAGCGTGCAGTCAAACGTGGTGATATCGCCCCACCTGAAGCTCAACCGCGCAGGAAGAATTTCAGGAGACCTCCGAAGCTCGGCCATTCACTTGACGCAAGGCTTTTGGCAGATGACGCATCCAGGGCCGCAAGAAAGCTTCAATCACAGTTTGTGAAGCTTGATCCTGGCTTCCTGGAGACCACGAAGCACTTGGCTGCTACCTTGCCCTTGACAAGGCCTATATCTGCTGATGCATGTCTCCTCGGTATTGATCATGCACAGTCAGGCAGCGATCAGCTTAGTGTCCCGAGGAGACCCAAGTGGAAGTACACCATGTCAAAAGATGACGTAGATGCCAATGAGCAAGGCTATTTTCGCAGATGGATGACTCAGACAGACGCCATCGTGGAACGTTGGCATAATCAAAATAACCAGTCAGTTGCGTCGGGCACTGATCTAGGATCGGCTGGCCCAAGTGATCCTGACTCCGCTGTTCAAGACAAAATGCCATGTCCTCCGACCCATTTCGAGCGCAATCTCGAGGTTTGGAGACAACTGTAAATGCTAAATTTCTATGCATCTGATTGTTAGGCTCACAATTTAGTGTGCAGCTGGCGAGTAACAGAGATATCTCAAATACTTCTTTGTCTTTTAGATTCCAGATGTCCACCGCTCCACTTCCCGTCTTCGCTAGATTCCTATCTAGCCTCTCGAAAAGCAAAAGTCATTCTCGTTCTCACCAAAGTCGATATTGCAGGTCCAGAAAGAGCTGAGGCATGGACTGCATATCTTCAAAAACAGCACCCTGGGCTACCCATCGTGCAAGTCGAGGCATACCAGCAGAAAGTGGGCGAGCAAGGACGTCCAGTCTATGAATCACACCTCCCCCTTCCCTTTAGAGAACGTTTGGTTAATGCCATGCGACAGGTGCATGAAGAAATGTTGATTCCCCCTGAACGAGTGCGCTCGGATGAGGCCAAGCTACAACGCTGGAATCCTCCGGTCAAGCGCAAGATTGATTGGAATGGCTTGCTACATGCTCACGGCAAGAAAGTAGGGAGTATCGTCGGAGGCGCAGCTATGCCGAAGGGACAGGGCAGAGAGGATATCGTAGGTGATGTCCAAGAACCAGAACAGGAAGGCAGCGAAAAAGAGGAAGCATTAGAATGGCAGGAGCCAGAATTTCTGACTGTTGGTTTGATCGGTACATCTTTCTTGTGTTGTCACACATTTGAAAATTGACAGCTCGTCCCAGGTCAACCGAACGTTGGCAAGTCATCCCTTCTCAACGCGTTATTCGGAATACATAAAGTCAGAGCATCACGGACCCCCGGAAAGGTAAGGAAATAGTCCTAATCAATAAGATACGCAGGCTCACTTTACATACTCGACCAGACAAAGCATTTTCAAACTCTTTTCTGGACTCCTGATGTCCGTCTCGTTGATTGTCCAGGGCTTGTGATGCCCGCCTTCACACCGATGGACACTCAGGTTCTCAGCGGAATATTACCCATATCCCGTGTCTCCGCCATCCCATTTTGCATCCACCAAATTGGGCAACTTCTCCCGCTTGAGATTATCCTCGGTCTTATACACCCTTCGGCGAACAACGCACCCATTGAGGATAAACGCACCTGGCGCGATGGTAAGCAGCCTTCACTGAAGGACAAGAAGACGCATTGGACAGCAACGGAGATCATGACCGCATATGCGAACAAAAAAGGCTGGGTAACCGCAAAGGCAGGTCGGCCAGATATCCACCGTGCAGGCAACGCTAGTGAGTATCATTTGAATGAATATTATTTGTGTCGGATGTTTAAAAATCAATGGTAGTACTGAGACTCGTCGCGGAGGGCAAGATAACATGGGCTTTCTGGCCTCCGGGAACCGACTTGACGGTTGTTGGATCCAGTGGGGACAACGGAATTTGGCTCACACGCGATGCAGATCAGCACTCACAAGAACTAGATGAAGATGACGATGGAGGATCGTGCGATGAAACTGATGAGGTCGACAGTATTGATGAAGTTAGTGATGAAGATGGGGATGAAGATGAAAATCTGACCGGCGAAGAAGAACATCAGAATGCGGAACTCAAATCTGTTGCTGTTGGTCGCTTCGGTGTACTGGCGATAGATGATTAATTGAAGGTTGGTTATCAGACTGCATTCAGCTATCCTATCTGCGCTGTAACGACATTGTTGCTCACGAGCAGGCCATCAAGCACCTTCGCTGCATCAAGGGCTCTGTTACAATTTGTCATTGATGATTGATGATCAAATAGTTGTACCAGGCTATTAATCACCCTGTCTGAGGTGGATGAACTAAGCTCGATATCAATGACCAGAATCAGATCCAGGCTGTTCAATCTGATTATGGGGCCACTGATGTGCACTGCAGCTCTCGTTTCATAAGTACAATATTAATATTAGACACGGTCCACATCAGGCTATGTCAAGCTTCTAGACCTGCAACTTGAAAGTCCGTAACTTACTGCGTGCTTATATTTGCTCAGATCAGATCAATTACTGCGCTGGAGTTGATAACAAGATTTTTGTCCTCGGTCTGTCCTCGGCGTTCGAACCCGGTAGCAGTGTCACACTAGCTTGTTTATCGGACTAAAGAGTAATAGCGTGCCTTTTGTCAGCGCCAGTGGCTGCCAAGAGAATGCTTCCTTCATGGCTGAGCAAAAAGTCCAACAATAATCCACAGGCTCTCAGCCTACCAGATCACACGTCTAAAGCTTCCCGTTCAACAGTGGAGCTGACTGGACATTCATCACAGTCTGCAATTCCCATCACAGACGACGATCACCACGATGTCCACGAGCACATCTGGGATCCCAGTACATACTCTGCCCCAACTGAACGGGAGGTGCTCAGACCTGATTCTTCCTTTACATCAAGCGATGTGAAGTCGCTGGGAAATTCCACTGAGCCAGCAAGGTTTCATACACCTCATGATGACATTCTCGCCGAGCTCCAGGGACACTTACCCTCGGGTGGCCCTCAGGCTGCAGAGCAGCAATCTCTACGATCGGATGCTCCTCCAGGATCTTCTTTCCATCTTGGCTCAAGCGCTGTTGAGAATTCATTGTTCACCTCCGAATCTTTGCCCAATCATGAACCAACCAAGGAGGTTATGTACGAACCGTCCACTGGTCAGAAATTATCTGACTATGTGCCAACGCCGATGCGGTCGGGTGCTGACGATGAACTATGGTCCCAACTATCACATATTCTGGAGCTTCAGAGTGAAATTTCAAAGATGCATGTTGATATGGAGAATGTCGGCTTGCGGACTGCACGAGGTCATAATGGTCCAGCTGTCCCTGAGCGTGGAGGAAAAGCAGGCACCACAAGGAACGAGAGGGGGAAGAATAGGAGGAGAAGTGATACACTCGGAGAAGAGGAAGATGATGATGAAAGCGATGAGGTGACCGAAGGAGAAGTTTCGGATGACAATGACGAGGTGTTTGGGAAGAGGACACGAGAAGAAGAATTTACAAGATTGGCGGAGCGGTTTGCGGAGAAGAAAGTTTCCATTGACGCCGTCATGAATAAGGTACACAAGTCTTGCAGTTTACTGTCTATCTCTGATCTTGTTATTCGCCCAGTTGGACAACCTTTCGAGCGCACTCAAAACCTTTCATGCGCTACCCACTCCAGTACTCGATCTTGCATCCTCTCGTACCAACACCACGTCCTCCAATTCCCCGCTAACCGCCGATCGCGCTGCTGGTATGGCCCCTGCGGTTACCTCGACAACATCAGCTCCCCCTCGTTTGTCGGTACAACCGCTAGTAACGACGATTATAGATGACTCGCAACACGTGGATAGCCCAGTAGACATGTATCCCACACAATCCATCTTCGATCGCAACGTTAGGAAGAAGTAAGCTTTCACACCTTTCTAGATATGGTCTGGGAACAAGTTTCATGATACAGATAGCGTCGAGATAGTTGACACACTGGCTATGGCCTAGCATATTACATTAATATACAAGTAGGTGAAGCAAAAACATGAGCCTTCCAGGGAGAAAGCTTGCTTCTTCAGGAAAGAGACCAGCTCCCAGATTAATGGCATGACAATGCTCTCATCCTCAGTTCAACCTCCAAGGAGGGCCAGCGCAGCCCTAAGTTCCTTTCTTGCTTGCTCAGCATCATCGTAATCAAGCGAGGAAATAGCAAAGCGACAGTGCTTTTGTGTTTTGGCAATGATGGTAGGCGTAAGTTGAAAATCATTCAGTGGCAAGGGGGTAGGAATTAGGACGGGAGACGGAGGCGGGAGTGCCTTGTGAAGAGGCGAAGAAGGTACATAAATTGTAGGCATCGGTGGAGGGGGGATCATGGGCGGGGGTACTGGACTTGAGGGTACGAATCCAGGCGGAAGCTCTTGAGACGATATTGAAGGACCGCGAGCACGGGTTTGCGGTGGCGAGCCTCTCGGCGGGGAGATCGAGGGAAGGATGGTAGGATGCGGAGGAATGGGGGGCACATACTCTCTGGTTGTTGGTGTGTATATAACAGGCCGCTCTTTGGGTGGAGATGAGGACTCGAATATGGCGGGCCGAGACTCGCTGGCAAATGGCAAGAACGGAACCTTACTAGGCGATGATCCGTTCAGTAACGGATCTCGAACTAGTTCTTCATCGCTAGTCGCGCCTTCCACGTCAGTGCTAACCCAGGCCTGGCGGAGTTGACTCCCCCTGCCATCCCTGCCATTAAGAGGGGTTTCATGCCAGTTGTTTGCCTGGTCCAAGCTGACACTGCTGCTGTCCTGAGCAAGATCAAATCCTGGAGTGGCCGTCGTACTCCAACGCCCAGGGCTCAACGACTCATCATCATGGCGAGGGGGATGCAAAAGATTGGCACGAGTGATATCATCTGGACTCATCTTCGGAGATGGCGTCTGCCGATAATGCGACATTGAAGGTGATGTAGGGGATTGACTCGTTGCTGAAGGGGAGGTGTGGGAATCTTCAGCTCGCAGAGGTAGCTCTGAAGCGCTAGCAGTAGCAGGGAGGGGTTCCAGGTCAAACTGAGACCCAGCAGGACCCGGTGTGGGCTTCCTGCCCTCCCGATATGCCTTTGCGATGTCGGCTGCCTTCCATTTAGCGTATTTAATCTTGCCATCTATCTGCGAAAGTATGTCAGACAAACGTCGTCCGACTACATGACACCACGACGGCTTACCGTATCGGAGATATCTGCCGTTGGAAATACTTTCAGGACCTCGAAGAAATTTGCTGCAGCGAGAAACTTCTTCGCAGTTGATCTAGTTGGATGTGAGTTAATCTATCGGAAATGAAATGATAATAGTCAAATACCTTGTTGCAAGACCTTCACGGTCTTCGTCATCGGCGATGCGGAAGATCTTTAGGGCAAAGTTCTCAACAAATGCTGCGCTTGCAGGCTCGCTATCTATAGTGTCATTGGGGCCAATCTGAGCTTTCAGGCGCTCAAGTGCGTTCAAGAGATTTAGAAGTAGTGTGCGCGACGCAGCATCCTTCGCTTTCAAATTGATACCAAGCTGAGCTGCGTAGTACGCGCCTACACACTTCCGTGAGTTATGCGATATGCTCAGACGTAAAGATTACCCATACACCAGTATGCAACGACTGGCTGCTGATTAACCAGTTCCTCGGCGCGTTGGAGATACGGCGCTATAGACTTGAGACCTATTGATACTGGTGGTAGTCCAAGAGACATGATGGCTACTGATAAGGGGGAGTCTTGTGAGTGCTGCGGTGGATGAAGTTAAAGTCAAGTGGGAGTCACGAGTGCTGTGGTACCGAAATCCGGACGATTCAGATGTATAAATATTATAAGTCTAAGGGTTTTTATACCGATGATGAACATGCAACCAAGCTGTTATTGTGTTTGTGAGAGGCCTCGCACCTGCAACGAGGTACGCAAAGTTGAGCTGTGTACAACAAAGTTTGCTCATTAGAAACCGAGCTCGTCGGGACTCGGAACATCACATGCACAGCTTGACGTCAATTTGTATCCTTGTTTGGCAGTATGAGCGTCTACATAGTACAGGCCGTACTCTGTCTAGTTCGAAGTGACATCCACAGCAAAACATGAAGCTCCCTGGCTGCCAACACGTTGCAATCAAACCAAGTACCAATTCATCGTTACTTCTGATAGCGTCACCCGGAAGCAGGATATCATTTTATCCACGGCTTGGCGGAGCATCAACCAGCCCAAACCAGGATCATACTACGACATGGACGGAGCAATGGCTGCATTCCATCATTTTTAACGATAAGCCGCGAGGCAAAGATGCTAATAAATTGATGTTATTCCTGCAAGAGGTTGGGTGCTGTGGTGCGAACCTAACCTTCTTTCAAGAATCCCATTGACAGCAGAACACCGCGACTTGCGAGTGGCAGTCTGCCAGTGGAGTACTGGTTTCCCCGTCTGTGGACAAGTGAGAAAATGATTCATTATAGTTCTAAGGTACCATAGAGACGGACTTGTCATGATGAGAAGGCCTTTGGAGTCGTGCATGAGAATCAGAGCTCCGCATCATTAATCGTGGCTGCGGCTGACACCGATGTATTTCACATATTCCATCTATCAGTGAGCAGGTCAATCACTGTGATTATAAGTCTAGGTGGAAATCAGTTTGCGCATCTCGGCAAATTTATATCTGTTACCTCACCCGAAGCACCCTTTTCGGGGCAAGATACCAACCTCTCCACCTGTGGTGCCTTTTTATTGCAATCCAGATGTTGATAAAGGAGCTGCGCCCGACGCCAAATTTAAATCAGACTGGCGGTTAGAACTGATGCATTGTGGTTCCAAAGCTGAGATGTCAGCATCGTGGTTCATATGGATGTGTGACTCTGTGTCTCAGCAAGGAACAATCATCTGTGAATGCAAATGTCAAGCAAGCACGAACCTCAAGGCGTCGATATCGTCCTTCGGTCACAGATTTCGTCCCTCAAGCTCAAGGCAGCCACCAGTCGCTCAACTTTGAAACAGAACCACGTGCTGCCCTCCAACACTGATGCGGATAGCCAGATGGCCGTTCCACACTTGCGCTCAATGAGTGCTATGAGAGGTCTCCTCCTAGCAGAAGTTGGGGACTCGATGGTAGAGTTTGACGTGTACGGAAAACCTGGTGAATCCGGGTACCGAGTTGGCCAACGCATAGCAACGGAGTCTCTCATGCCTCCGGGAAGCTCGAAATTTGCCACACTACCCAGAAAGACCCTTTCCGCAGGTCCTGTTGTCGGAAGCATAGCCAGCCTAGCCACCAGCGCGACTCTTTTCGACGTCGATGTCGCCCCTGTCCAAAGCCGCCCAGAAATCAAGACCCTCCTCGGAAATTCGAATTCCACATCGAAACTCGGTACAACTGTCCACCCGCACCCGGCATTACGCAACGTAGATAGTGGTGGAGATCTATGCACCGATTTCATGCCCATTGCGCTAGAAAAGGCAAAGTGGAGGTCGCGTGTAGAAGTGGATATCATGCTCGAAAATCACACTTGCGTGCAAGGCGGCTACCTCAAGGGGACAGTCAAGATTCACATCAAGAAAGGCTCCAAGAAGGATACACCATTGCTACTTTCTCAGGGGAAAGTCAGGGTCGTCGGATTTGAGTGCATACCGCAGAAGGATAGCAAGTGCACGTTTTACAGATACTCAGCTCTCATGTCGGAAATTGCTCCACTGTGGAAAGGTCTTTTCAAATCACCACCCGACGACGATGGCTGGGCCGAGGCGCAAGAGGGCGTCCACATCTTTCCGTTCGCGATGCTCCTCCCTTTAGATGGCAGCTGCGGTATGGCAAAAGGGGTTTTGAGCATAAACTCTGGAGTGGCGATTAAATACGTTGCTATGGCGTGAGTGCTGGAGCTTCTGTGTTTTACTCGACTGGTAATCAATAATCGATCAGAGAGATCAAAATCAAGGACTCAGCAACATCCAAAGAATCCATCGCCCACTTCTACCGCGATTGTGAGGTATGGCCACGTCTGGACGTCGTCTCTACGCTTGCTACAAACTCCCGCCCATTAGTTGCAGAGGTTGCCACTAGAGTGTTCATGGGTGGCCCAGGAAAAATCAGGCTGTCGGCCCGTCTCCATCGATTCCACTGGGTCGCTGGCCAAAGTTGCACCGTTCATTTTCGAGTGGTCAATGACTGCAAGAAATTGGTGAAAGGCGCCGCCATTGCACTGATACAAACATTGACCGTGTTCAAGCCAAAACCGCACTTGGATGCCGGGGATGCCGATCTAGATGCCTGTCAGACCTCAACAAAGTCAAAGTGGGTGACGGAAAGCGTCCTTGAGTTGGGACAGCGTTGCTCTAAGGGACATACGAGCGCGAAAGGATGGTGGACAGGTGTTGCTCCCGGTCAAACAAGCGAGTTCGACCACTCTTTGATAATACCAGTAAGCCGCGATCTCTTTCTAGCTGTGTCGTGGTAATTAAACCTTGATTGTTCTTGTAGCCCAACGTCCACTCTATTGCGCGAACGCGGCTGCTGGAGGTTGAGTACACGCTTCGCATAAGTGTAGGCATCGGAAGATATTCCTCGGATGTACACGTCATCCTGCCAATCCGAATTGTCAACTTTCTTTCGCTTGATCCTCCACCTACAGTGCCATTCCAGACTCAACACAGGCAACGCCCCTTGCCAGACTTTACGAAGCGCGAACCGTGGTACCGAAAGTCGCGTGCTATAAGCGGAGATCTTGTAGAGACCGACGAGACGGTCCCTGGTATGAAGTATACCAGGGACATGACAATCGCAACAGAGCCAGAGAATGCTGATGAGGTGCCTGTCTTGAGTGAAGAAAAGCATCAAGATCTGAACACGAGTGCAGATTCGGCGTCTATTTACCCTCCTTCTGAATCTGCGGACACCATTGGACACCATGAAAACATTCTCCACCCCGTATCCGAGGAAGATATCGATCAAGACCCGGGGACACCCAGTGGCGCTGCGAGCTTCGCCAGACATATAACAGCTTCAAGCAGTGTGATAGAACCTCATATCCTTGCGCGCCCCCGAGGACCCCGCTCAACACCGACACAGCTCCAAACCTCCCAGGCCGAAAGCACACACAACACGACGTTCCTTTCTCGTCGCATAGAGGAGCGAATGCAGAGTCCCGGCGCAAGCTGGGTGATCGTCAAGCCGTTTAACGAACGTCGAGCAGATGCGATCAAGACACAGACTTCACGTATCTCGAACTTTGGGAGCTCATCGATGCTCCTTTCCAGACCACCTGCGATGTTAGCTGAGCCTGCAATGCGTCCAACGCCATCCGCGTTGCTCCCAGGCAACCAGCAAGTATGATGGAAGGCGATCTGTCATAATCCGTGAGTAGTCTGTGGTTCCGTGTAGAAGGGATGTAGTAGAGTTCAAACTTGGCTCGCGAAATGATGATATAAACCTCCAACAAGGGATTCATTGGCACAGAGTTGTTAATACATGCTGACAAGAAATGTTGAGCGATACATGGTATTGTTATGATGGATGATAGCACTAGGAAGTCGACTCAACAAAAAACAGTTAACGGCCTTGTGTCTGCTTCTGCATAACCATTCTCTCTTGCTCTCGGGAGTGAACCTAATACATCTCCAAACTCATACCATCGTGGATCTCATAATCTGAGAGTGTTATGTGGTCCTTGTAGATCGTATACCTAAGAGGAAGAACGATATCATTAGTATATGTTCAAGTAGAAAACGTATGCAATGATTTGTTGGCGCAGTCCCGCGTCAAGGAAGAGCATCATAGCAATTAGCAGATGCTCACCATTTCTTCAGTTGTATTTTCTTAAAGTCTGTACCGGTTTGAGCGGCAATAAGTTTCTTCAGGTCACCCACAGTGTCATCTGGGCTGCACTTGACTCGGACTAGTAGATTGCTTGAGCTAGGATTCGGATCATGTAATCGAGTGGACTCACCTTTCCGGCCCAGCCGATCATTCGCAATCACCTGCAGTTGAGTGAGTGTTTTGATCCTCTTCTAAAATTGCAGGACAAACCTCAATCAAAGGCATGAGTAGTAGTACTTGCAATGGATGAGGGGATGAGATTCCGGCAAGCTGTTACGTATTGTGTGACGGCCAACTTTGTCACACTGTGACGGACGCGTGACTGCGCGTAACCAATGCGCCCCGTGAACTAAGTTAAAGCTGTGAAAAAGCTCTCCTTCATGGCCATCCCACCCCGGACGACGACGCCTGGCATCTACAGGCAATATGGCCAGCAGAATCCAGTGCAGCGCGTCGGACCAAATGTTACAGATGACTATGAAAGTGGGTATCTGTTTATAAGTCAATTTCACTGATTTATGTGTGTCTTTAGGATGGTATACTGAGGCGACACCCAGCAATCGTATGGTCTTATCGATACGCTCCGGCATAAACTCGGAGATTGCATGGGCGCTGGATAGGCTGTATCGATTATGTGCAAATGATCAATTCATCTTGAAAACCATTCCTGGTCTAACAGATGCACTGTTCGAATGGCCAGAATGGTACGCGACAGAAGGATACCTAGTGGCAGAGCAGCATCGACTATTTGCTATGCCCGATGCTGAACACAGAAAGCGACGGCATGCTCTAGAATCCATATTTATCCTCCGCAATTCGGCCACGAATGAACCCAATGCATACGAGCTAGCTAATCATTCCCGAACGCTCCCATTACTATTCAACGCCCTCACCAACCTTGCTCCAGACACAGACATGAATGCTGAATTTGTTCTTAACGCCATAGAACTTCTGCAGGCAATATCCCAAGGCGTGATCCTGCCAGATCCTACTTCGAACGAGAAAGACCCCCTCCCCACTCTGCTGCAAATTGCAGGTCACTCATCGAATCGCTCCCTTATCGTTTCAGCATTGACCCTGTTGGCTCAACTTTTCTCTAACATACAAAACACACGTCGCCTGGACTCAAACTCGCCAGCGCTCGCTGCCTCCATACGTTACTTACCTTTATTTGTCGATCGAGCATTGGTAGACGCTTCATTGAACTACCTATATGCCCATCTTTCGCACCCGCCAATGGTAAAGGCTTTTCTGCATCATCCTCTCATGCCAAGCACCCTTCGCGTGCTTGTTAGTTTTCTTCTATCTGAACAGGTAGAAGAGACCGTGAATCTGGATATCAGCGCAGCTTCTCGCGCCATCCCAGCAACAACGGTCGTGGTTCCCGTCCATGACCTTACCAAAGAGGAGCTTGAGACCCTAGTTCCCATGCCTGAACCCCAGCGCTGTTACGAGTGGTGAGTACACATCATGCAGCTGTAATATGACATGATAAAGTTATTCGTAGGATGAAAATCATGTTCGTTGCGACACCAGATGGAGAGCTTACTCAAGTCGATTTTTGGACTCTCTACAAAGATGCATTCACACCTTTTGCGGATCGCCATCCTGTGCTAGTCGCATCAGGACGTGATCAAAAACGTTAATGTTGTTTTTCCTCAAGCTCAGGCGATGGTCCTTCCAGGGCCGCCACAGCGCTTTATCGTGCGTGGAGTGGACAGGTGTAAAAATACAGAAGCTGCTCCTCGTTTCAAGTGCTTGTGGGAGCGCTTCCAGTGTCCAGCTCCGCCAGTTTGAGGCCCCCGGAGAGTTGTACGACCACCTGCTTCAACATTTGGAGTCATCCGAGAACCCCGAGCCGCCATGTCTATGGGCTACATGTTCATTGCCTTCGACATCAAAACAACGACTGCGACCTCACCTCCTTACCCATCTCTCAAGTTCCCAGCCACCCGCAAAACATCCTTCTCAAGATGATACAATAACCGTCACTGCCGATGGAGAATCGTACCCCTTCACAGATCCCACTAAGCGTCGGCCCCCTCCTCTAAGACAAACGAACATATCCTACACTCGGCCTGTCGCCGATCCTCCTTCGGCTGCACTTACCGCATTACTTATCATCCGAATTCTCTTCCGCTCGTCATTCGTCGCCACCACGGACACTGCTCCCCGTGTGGATGGCGACCACTTTGGGTTTCCTGGTGTTGTGGAAGACGACGAGGGTGACGATGTAGTGGAGGATATTGGGGGTGAACTGGAGGGCGAACGGAGGGGCCGACGAGCGTTTGTGGGCGTTAGGAGGATGATGGAAGACGTAAGGATGAAAGATGAGACGCTGATGAGTTGGATGGTTGAAATGGTTTATGCAGCATATGATGGGTTGTTTAGGTCGTAGTATATGGCCGGGAACTGGCCTGTCACTTATTTCGATGAGCGTCCATCATTAGCTGCGCATCACTCCCACTGTACTCCCACTGTATATTATCGACTCGAGAGACCACAACTGTCTTTTCGCCATTGTACAGGTATTCATGAATGTACCGCGAAGCTCTTGGACCATCAGCTCGAGATATGTGACTATCATCAATAAACTATTCCAGGCAAGCGTACTAACTATACTACACTACGGCACGACCTGAAAGCCCTGACATAATGTACAGGGTCTTAGTCCTGCACAGATATCCCCTGGACAGGACGAACAGCGCTTCTGGCAAGAGCTACTGTCCCTGGAGCCCGACCATGCCTTTCTAACGCGTCTTCTATCCACACTTCCCAAGGACGAGTGCCTCGGTTCACGCAAGGTCTGTCATCCACAATATTGTCCAACATCCAACACTCTGGCACTGACAGACCAATACCCGCCAGTAGCTCGTGCTCCATGCCCTCTTTACTGTCTGCATCGTATTTGCAGCCGACCGCAAGGGCATTGAAGAGACCCGCGCCCACGCCGTCGTCACGCTCTGTATCATGTTGCGCTCTGTGCTCGCTAAGAATCTAGCAGGCTGGGAGGTGATGGAAATCTTTGCTAATAGAGTGAACGAAGCCGACAGGGTATTCATGGTACTGCCGATGTGAACCTTCATCTCCGCTATAGACTCACTGGCGCGTGTAGGAGTTTGTTGGGATGATTGCAGATGTGCTTGGTGATGTTGATGCTCCTGGTGCGCTCTGAGAACAATTGACGTGGACCTGTTTGACTGACCGCAATCTAGAGGCTCTTCGTCACCAGGTTCTCCAACTAGCTGTTGTCTTCACGTGTAGCATCAGCCAGTTGAGCCCGGGCGCATATTTTCTGCGCAGAGACCTCTTCCCTTGCATCGCTAAGGTACAAGTTATTATTTCATGGTCTTTCGACGGTCCTGAGCGAATGATGTTGTGACAGGTCATAACATCCCCAGATACCCAACGCTTTACATTTGAAGCGTCACTCCTCCTCTCTATTCTAGCGAATTTTCACAAATCTGATGCAGCGAAGCTTAATCCATACCTTCAGCGCATACGCGATACACAAGACACAGAACTCATGCGCAAGATTTGTTGGGCAGCGGGGTTTGCACTCGATGCTGCCGTGAAGTGCGCATTTTCTGGACATTCACGGAAGATATCTAGCTGACTTAGTGGTAGGGCATACAAAGAAATCTCGGACGATTCGGTTCCCACATTCGCAAGGAGTGTTGGTGCCCTGTTTACCTCGCTCCTACCCGATCGCGCACTGGCAATGCAGCCACTTGACCCGCCTCGAGAGTTCCTCAGGACTCAGTACGTGAAACTATCAAGCTTCGGTTGCATTCCTCTAACTGAGCAAACAGACCTATCGAGGCCACTGTTTCACTTCTACCTGTTTTCGAGTTCCTATTCTTCAATCCCCTTTTTGCGCAAGTGCTAGTAGAAATGACACTACCTAAGCCACCCGACAGCAAACACAGCGCGCTGGTACCCCCGCTAGCATATAACATCCTCTCATTGTCATCCTACGTGTTGACTCACGCCTCGTCGTCAGCATCACCCCGCACATTGGCTTATGCAAACCTTGCAATGAACACACTTCTCGTAATGTCCGAGAACGCGCATATAATGCCGGTCTTTTGTAAGCCTGCTTCCTCAAAGGAGGCAATCAGGCTGTGTCGGCAGGTCATTGCTTGGAAAACGTCCAATTTCACAACTAATATTGAGGTAATTGCAGAGACTTCCGCTCCTTCCGGTGCCAGCGCCCACGCGTGCACCAATCTGCGCACTTCTGGATTGTTGTGTGTTGTGGCTTCGCCATAATTTACACAAACGGCTCGAGGTGTATACATTTACGTATGTTTCGTTTATTTCCTGACCCTTGTCGAGACTGATTGTTTGATGGTGAGATAGTACGTGTATCTGGACGTGTCATCGCGTCATATGGTATTTACAGAAAGAAAGAGTGCGATTAGGCGAGGTCATTCCACCTAGTTGCATATCCGTGTCTGACACGGCATCCTTTCTCAGAATACGACTGGCTTGAATTGTGGAAGGCTGTCGTTGACTTACTTGGATTTCTTTCCGGAAAGCTAGACAGTTTGATGACCACCGGAGGCATCGAGCGGCTGGTCCAGGAGGTATGAGATTTTCGATGCACATTTGAATTGAAATTGACTGCAGTCGACAGGCTATCCGGCTACTTGACCTTGCATTGCGCAGAGCAGACCTATTTTTGCCCACACCCACCGCTGTTCATGAGTTCATCGTAAGTCAATGAAAATATTAGATATCACAAATTCATAGGAGTGTTTCAGTATGAAATGATCCGCTCTTCCGCGGTAATTAGGAAGCAAACGGTGCTTTTAGAATCGCTAGGACAGCCCACGTCTGTAGACCGTGGGGCGTCGCTGCGTTCTGACAGCGCATCCAAAGCCCTGTCCCGTATTCTTTCCACAGCTGCCTATTACGAGGGGAAACTCGAATCTTCCGGGGCACGCAGCGCCAAGGACGCGTTCCGGACTGTCTCAAAAGACATCGAACAAAATGGCTTACATACTGCGCACGATGCGGATGACACAGACCCACCGTACGCCTGCCCTGCATATTTTTTCCCCAATGAAAGCTGACCCTGGTAATTAATAAAAGGAAACGTGCGGAGGATGTCGTTAGTTTTATTCGTGTTGCATGCGCAGATGGGCTGGCGTTGATGTCATGAGTGCAGTAATTGGTTCAGGCGGATGGCAGAGGGAAACACGCGGGATAAACCGGATAAAAGCGACTCCCTGCAGACAACAGGGAGTCCTTTGAGCATAGTTACTAGAAATACATAGTAAAATAAGCCTGAAACATCACGAGCGAATGAGAGACTGAGACTAAGGAACTACGAGACTGGCAAGGACCCTAAAAATACACATAGAGCAGAAAGTGAACCCCAGAAAACAAAGAGAAAAGCCGTCTCGACCGCTATTATATTATCGATGAGGTGGGTGTGGTGGGTGACTAAAAGAATCTCTGGCGAGATGACGAGAGTAAGTTAGCAAGAGAAAGGCAAACTAGAAAGTACTACTCACCTGGCGAGACGACGAGAGTAAGTTAGCAAGAGGCGAGAGCCTCCTATACTCGACGTCCGCCAGGTAATACTCAAAAACTCCGCTATAGGAGGGAAGGAGTTTGAAAAGGAACTGAAACAACATCAGGATGGCGTCACCTCCCGACAAAAAGATAGGCCGAAGAAAAAACACATGCTTGCTGAAAGAAACAATGGCAAGGCCAGAGAGCAGCAAGCACGCAGGCCTAAGTGAGAGGACGAGCCTCGAGCGGACTGACCGCGGGAACACGCAACCGCTGGCTGACCAATTACCCTCGTATAACTTACATTAAACCCTAAATAACATTCATGCTAATAAATATCAAACAAATAAATATTCTGTGGGCGGGACTCCGCTTCCGATGTGACGTGTGACCATAATAACAAGTTTGAGTGACCGAGCGTCTAGATAACCACGTGCGAAGGTTGAAAAGTTTTTTTCTAGTAGCCATAATGGGACGTGGAGTGAACATCGTCGAAAGGATTGAAATAGAGGAAAGTGATCAATGAACAGTGCAAACTGTTGGCATCTACTACCACGGCGCTGGGCTGCTGGCAGATCGATGAGATGCCTCACACGGAAATTGTAAGCGTCTCGTTTAGTTCTGCACTTATCAGCGATTTCCCAGAGGCCTGTCGATAAGGTGCCCAGAGTTCAAACGCGTAATGATACTACTCGGTGAATGAAAATCTGGCTCGGTGAACAAGGTCAGTGTCACCCATTCCTTCTTTTCCGTACTCACCCGACTCTTCCTCTCATACAGCCATCATCTGGCCTATCATGGCCGCCCTGCGTGTCGCCTCTACTTGTCTCAGGCAGTCTGCAGCTCGTTCAATTCGTCAGTCCCTTTCAGTTCGCGGTCTCGCAACTGCAAAGTCTCCAAAAAATCTCTTCGAGTCACTGGACACTTTCACTGACAGGCATGTTGGACCAGACGACAACGAGACTGAGTTTATGCTCTCAAAGCTGGGCTTTGACTCCATGGAGTCTTTTCTAGCTGCGACCGTGCCTCAGAACATTCGCATTGCTGGTTCCACCGTCAGCAACGCGTCCATCCCGGCACTGAGCGAGACAGAACTTCATGCAAGTGCGAAAAGGCTGGGTCGGAAGAATGAGCAATTCAAGAGCTTCATTGGCATGGGGTACCACAATGCCGTCGTGCCCCCTGTGATTTTGCGGAATGTGTGTCATACGCTATCAGCTACCCTAGCATTGTGTTGATCGTGTCCATAGGTATTTGAGAACCCTGCATGGTATACCCCTTACACCCCGTACCAGCCTGAGATCGCCCAGGGTTTGTTGTCAAAATTTCCACTGGTTTTTTGTTCTAATGGTGCGACCAGGTCGTCTCGAGTCATTAGTGAACTTCCAAACGATGATCATGTCCCTGACATCGATGCACATCTCAAACGCATCCCTCCTCGATGAAGCAACTGCTGCCGCAGAAGCCATGGTCATGGCGTACGTGCAGTCCAACCAGAAGAAGAAGACATTCTTCGTCGACAAGGCAGTCCTTCCCCAAACCATCTCTGTTCTTAAGACGCGTGCCAAGGGCTTTGGCATAAATATTTTCGTCGGTGATGTGGCTGACGCACTCAAATTCGACGCGTTACGCGCTGATCTCGCTGGTGTCCTTATCCAATACCCTGACGTGAACGGCCTCAGTCACCGACTACAGTAATTTTACTAAGCAGGTGCATGAAGCAGGCGCACTGGTAATTGTCGCGACAGATCTTCTTGCTTTGACACTTCTTAAGCCTCCAGGCGAATGGGGTGCTGATGTCGTTCTTGGCAACTCTGCGCGATTTGGTGTTCCTGCCTGGTTATGGAGGTCCTCATGGTGCTTTCTTTGCCGTCACAGAGAAGCTCAAGCGTAAAATGCCCGGCCGTTTGATTGGCCGGAGCAAAGATACCATGGGTAACCCCGCATATAGGCTGGCATTGCAGAGTAGGGTTTCCCCGCTACCTTCTGTCCGTGCTTCTCATCAGTTACATGCAGCTCGAGAGCAACACATTCGCCGTGAAAAGGCGACTAGCAACATTTGCACCTCTCAAGCCCTTCTCGCTAACATGGCCGCTATGTACGCAGTATACCATGGCCCAATTGGACTCGAGCGCATCGCAAAGAAAGTGCACTTCCTCACGCAGATCCTCAAGTCTGCCGTCGAGCGCATAGGTTTCCGCGTAATCAACGCGTCCTCCTACTTCGACACGCTCACCATTGATGTCTCAAAGCACTGCGCGAATGCTGAAGTCATGCATGCCGCTGCTGCGTTGCAGGGGCTTAACCTTCGAAGAGTGGACAAGAATACAAGTTGGTGTCACTCTCGACGAGTCAGTTGGCCAAGAGGATCTCCTATCACTCATACGCGCCTTCCACATCGCCGCCTCGCAACCAGAGCCTGATCTTGCCGACCTTGCCCGTTCCTACAGAACCTGCGTTTCCTCATCAGCTCGCGCGCGAGTCCGAATTCCTCTCACACCCCGTTTTCAACAAACACCACAGTGAGACCGAGATGCTCCGGTATATA
Organism: Suillus occidentalis; assembly: GCA_016628085.1. NCBI lineage: Eukaryota > Fungi > Basidiomycota > Agaricomycetes > Boletales > Suillaceae > Suillus > Suillus occidentalis. The sequence goes on from JABBWB010000072.1 coordinate 17,951, forward strand.
TTCCACCTTGCGAGCAAGGACCTCGGTCTTGTGCATGCTATGATACCGCTTGGCAGCTGTACAATGAAGCTTAATAGCACGAGCAGCATGATCCCACTTACATGGCCTGAGTTTGGTGGTATTCATCCGTTTGCACCACACGAGCAGGTTGAGGGATACCGGAAGATCATCAAGGTTTGTGATGTTGAGCCGTGGCAGGACAAAAACGCTGATCATCATTTATAGGAACTGGAAGATGACCTTTGCAAGATTACTGGTTTCCATGCTTGCTCTGTGCAACCGAACTCGGGTGCTGCGGGTGAATATGCTGGGTTGACTGTTATTCGGGCATACCACGAATCCCGTGGGGAGGGACACCGTGACGTGTGTTTAATACCCCTCAGTGCGCACGGCACGAATCCTGCGGTAGGTTTCGGATTGTCCTCTCTGTCTAGCAATAAAACTGATGGAGGCGATAGTCGGCTGTGATGGCGGGCTTGAAAGTTGTCCCGGTCAAGACACATTCAGATGGGAACCTGGACTTGGGAGACTTGAAGGCAAAGGCCGAGAAACACAAAGAAAACCTCGCGGTCTTCATGGTGAGTTCTGTTCACTTGAATCAGGATTGAAATTCACCCCAGGGTAGATTACATACCCCTCGACGTTTGGTGTCTTTGAAGATGGCATTACCGATGTATGTATCTTGTTTCCTATGCTGATCTGGAGTATTCAATTATATGTTACAGGCCTGCAAGATCATTCATGACTGTGGTGGACAAGTTTACTTGGACGGTGCAAATCTTAACGCACAGGTTGGACTGACGAACCCTGCGGTCTGCGGAGGTGATGTTTGCCATCTCAACCTACATAAGACTTTTGCTATGTGAGTGCGCAATAACTTGCGCTGATAAATGCTCATACGCCTTTCAGTCCCCACGGAGGCGGAGGACCCGGTGTTGGACCCATCTGCGTCGCCGAACACCTTGCACCTTTCCTTCCCTCGCATCCCCTGGTGAAGACCGGCGGCGATGCCGCAATTGATGCCGTCTCAGCTGCCCCCTTTGGCAGTGCCTCCATCCTCCTCATTTCATGGGCTTATATCAAGATGCTCGGCGGCAACGGCCTTTCAGAGTCCACCAACATCGCGCTCCTCAATGCCAACTACATGGCGCATCGGCTTGCAGGACACTACAGCCTTCGGTTCAAGAATAAGAACGGCCGAGTTGCTCACGAGCTGCTCATCGACCTTGCTGAGTTTGATAAGGCTGCAGGGTTGAAGGTGACGGATTTCGCGAAACGGGTGCAGGTGTGTGTTAGAATTGAGTGTTACTGTTGTGATTGTTGCTGACTGGCGCATATAGGATTACGGCTTTCACCCTCCCACGTGTTCATGGCCTATCTCCACTTGTATGCTTATCGAGCCTACCGAGTCCGAAACACTCGAAGAGATCGATAGATTCTGCGATGCTATGATTCAGATCCGGAAGGAAGCAGAAGATATTATCACTGGAAAACAACCCAAGGATAACAACCTGCTCAAGAACGCACCGCATCCGCTTTCGCTCATGGTTACGTCTGACAAGGAATGGAACCGGTCAGTGGTTTCTCAAGGTTGCGTTCCATAACATGGCTGACACGTACCCTCTTCTAGTCCTTATTCGCGTGAAGAGGCTGCATATCCCGTCCCTTGGCTCCGCGAGAAGAAATTCTGGCCAAGTGTTTCTCGTATAGACGATGGTGAGTTGCCTCGCGAGCGGTTTCTATGATATTGGCTTATTTCTATCATCCAGCCTACGGTGACCTTAACCTTATTGTAAGCAAATGATCTCATTACTCTTCCAAGCTTACCGTTCCTGTTTTCAGTGTGACTGCCCAACAGTCGAGGAACTTGCGTCCTCGTAAGCTACTCTTATCATATTATGACCATCCCTAGACTTTTTTTTGCTCTTGACCGTTTTTCTACTCCTCTAGAACACACACACTTGTCACGCGTAATGCTCAACCACACGCTTTGCACACTTATACCATTATTATTGTATTTACCATCACGAATAGATTTACAGCGATCATTTTGGGTCTACTACTGCCGTCCGCTCTCTGATGAGATATCCGTTGAGCTCGGTGGGTAACGTATGCCATAGCTGAGGGAGATACCGTTTGATGCGGTCCATCACCTCGTCTTGCTGGTTTGTCCGTGCAGCAAACGAAAGAAGTACCTTGACCGTGTTAACATCAGGCTTGATGTTCGGCTGATCTTTCCCCATCTCTAAACACACAACCTTGAGCGCATCATCGAGCTTCCCAACACGGCACATGCACTCAATCCACGTATTCCACGCCCGCAGGTTAAACTTGAACCCGTGCTTGGTCAACTTCAGGCACACCTGTGCAGCCATGGGCCAGGCGTTCGCAAACCCGCATGCGTCAATAATAATTGCAACGCTCGCTTGATTGAAGCGCCCCGTGATAAAGAGCATTTCCCAAACGCGGTATGCCTCCGCGAACAGCCCAACGCGCTGATAACAGTCCATCAGCTGGTTCCAAAGCACTGTATCGGGCGTGAAGGAAGGGTCAAGCGTAAGGTGATCATGTGCCCTCCGCACAGCCGCTGCAAGAGCATCGCGCTCCTCGCGTGGCAGTTCCGCGGAAAGTAATGCGAGATGCCGGATGAGGATAGTGTACACGGGAGCTGTAATCTCAACCCCTGCCGTCCGCATGTCCTTCACTACTTCAAAATAGTGCCACACGGATGGTAATTTTTCGCGGTGTCCAAACGAAAGCCGGGTCAGGGTGGAAAGGATTGCTTGGTAGCCTTTGGCATCGAGGGGAGGCACATTGGGACGTTTGCATATTCGTTTATAGGCCTTCAATGCATCGTCGAAGCTGGAAGCACACCGCATGACAACGATGGCCAGGGAAGCAACAGCCATTGGGCTGCTGAGTTCAATTTTTCTAGCATCCATGTCTTCAAGGAGGGAATGCGCAATAGGAAAATACTTTCTGACGTTCTTGGAAACGCCAAATGCGCGGAACAAGATGTTGTAGAGGTTAGCATCTGGGCCCGGGGAATGCCGGTGCTCTGGCTGAGGTTCTTGTTCTTGTTTGAACTGGGGGACGGGAGCAGCCTCAGCAAGGTCCTTGTAGAGTTCCAATGCTCGATCAATTGCAGCATCGTCGAGAGTACTTGAAGTGGTGCAGAGGGCATTAACTATAGGGTGTATCAAGGGCGCGCTGGGAATAATCCCAGCAGATTTGGACTCCTCATAAATCGACAGAGCACCTGTCAGGTCGCCGGCACGCACAGCGTTACTGACCAAGATAGCCCACTGAATGAGGGATGCTTTTATGTGCAATTCGGCTTCCGCGTATTGAAGGTAATCGAGGCGGTGTGTTCGCCGGATGAGAAGTGTGAGGATGTGCGGAACGAGTGTGAAACCATCTCTCTGCAATGACTTGCATAGATTTACGGCTGCAACGATCCCATTTTGCTCAGCCTCTCGCTCTATGCTCTCCATCCGCTCGATCACTTCAGGATCTGTCGCCCTCGACTTCTTGCTAAATCGTTTCCAATAAACGTTCTTCATCTCCTGAGCTCGATCCGCAAGACCGAGTTTAACAAAACCATCGTAGAGAAAATTTGCGAAGTTCTCGTCGTACGTCAATGAATTATTTTCCATGAGATCTAGAGAGTCGTAGAATTTCTTGATTGGAGCGCCAGTGTCAAAGTGGGCCTTGAATAGAATTTCAAATGATTTGACTGTGGGACGGCGTCCAGAGCGATGCATCTTGGAGACGCTGTGATGAAGTAACTTCGCCATGCCAGCTTCAGCACACCACTCGAAAAACATGTGCCATTGTGTAAGGGTAGGCGTGATATTTTTCGGCTTTTGAGGCATGTCCATAAGCCAGTTGAGAATCGTTTGCGCGTTGCCATTTTTGATCAAACCACGTAGGATGACGTTGTACTCTTTCACTCCCACTTCGGCGCCACAAAGCATGGGCAAGTCGACGAGGATTTTCACCACCATGTCCAAATCATGGTGCCTACCCGACGAAGCTAGTGATAATAGCACGTTGTGGATTTCCCCTTCTGTGAGAGGTGGAGTTGTGGATTTATCCTTCCCCTCCCCGCCCAACATGCGAAATAGACCGTAGAACTGTTGGTGTAGAGCGCCAACATTTTGAGTGGAGATACACCGCCGGATTTTGTCAACAATGACACCGACATCTGGGACATAGGAAAGGGAGGGGGCGTGTTTGGTAGCCAAGAATCGTCTCTGGTCTCTCTTGACGCGAAAGGCACGACGTAAAGTAGATGGTCTCAAGACGGGACGGGTGAAAGAACCTGCAGGGTATCTTAACCGGACAACAGTGCGGCTAAGGGACATTCATGCGCGCTCAGATATCTGCGCAGATATTTTTGCCTGTCAGATTCAAAACGGACAGTCAGTGTGTGATTCCAAATGTTTTCAGTTTGGCCATACCAACTTAGTTGCAAAGGAAGGCGGTTAAGTGTCGTGGGAAATATATTGGAAGACGTGGTCAAGCACTATGGACACATTTCTCACTTGCAGTACTACCATGTCTGAAAAATTGAAGGAGTTCATCGACATTCCCCAGCAATTCATTCAGGACGGCAACCAGGTTGGTATCGCTAGGCTCTGAATCATGCTTGAAGTTTGTTGACTTGTCCTACCTACCAGTTCCTTACACGTTGCACGAAGCCATCACAAAAAGGTGCCGTCTTAGTTTCGTCTACGTGTACTATATTGTACTGACAGTGCAATTGCAGAGTTCATTCAGATCTGTAGGGCAGTCGCCGTTGGGTTCGCCGTTATGGGTTTCATTGGATACTTTGTAAAACTCATCCACATTCCAATGTGCGTCTTTCATGTTGTGCCTCATACTTTGCAAACTAACATCGTTTTTCTAGAAATAATATTCTTGTGTACGTGCTACTGTCTTTTCAAATGGTCCTCTGTGCTCATGTTTGGACAGCGGAGGGGCATAATCTATTCATCTCGTTAATATGTGTTCCATTTTCGCGTGTCGTTTACCTCTGGCTTTCAAATCACAAAACCTGTTCAACGGAGACATGACTATGCATGGTTATGTCTCAGTAGTGTCGGCACTGTCGGCTACCAGACCTGACATTGTCTTGTCATCCTAGGGGACACTGATTTCGATCAAGATAGGCGTCTATGTCATACTTTGGCTTGCGACACTGTTCATCGCCTAGATGGTTCAGACGTTCAATGTAGCACGCTCGAATATATCCATGCAATAAATTGTATCTATGCAACGGAACAAGAAAAAACATAGTACAGTGAAGACGCAAGTTGATTAGTAGTGTGGACAAGGCCTGCAGCAGGATGAGAAAACGGGAGTGACAAAGAGCATATCATGCGTTGTGCACTGCCGTCTACTCAGGCTTCCTTGTCGTACGGCAGTTTCGACTTTCTGTTGGTGATAACATCGAGTGCGTCTTCTCTGAGTCCGTTAATTTTGCGTTCGTTTGTTTAATGCAGGTGACTTGCACATAATGAACCAAGCCAGGACACTGGCACGGTGCACGTGTCTGGCAGGTAAGCAGCCAAAAAGACGCACAGACCGGGGATGCTGAAGCATATTCCATGTGACGTCATTGTGATATTCAACGCACACAAGTCTAATCAGGTAATGTATCCTTTCCTCCATCCACGCATTCCCTGCACTCGCTTAATGATGATCCTTTCGTCGGGCCACGTATATTGGTCCACAGAATACTGCGATGTGGTACCCCGTACCCTCGTTCACTAGGCTACTTTGCGTGTAGCGTTCAATGGCGAGCATGCGCTTGAGACAAATACATGCCAGTTCCACCTGCTATGTTAGGGCTCAATTGAACTGGCCTGTAGTGATGAATTTGAGGGAGCAGGTCGAGCATTCGGTATCTCTGGTGTTGCTCCGGCAGGCAGCTTCCGCTTACGCAGACAAGGGAACCAAGCGTAGAGCATATCCTGTCGTGTCCGTCAGAACTCGTTCGTGCCAACCTATTGTCGTACCTTTTGCAATCCAAATACGAGTGCCGAAGCCAAAGGGACTATAGGCAACAAAATCATTAATATCTCAAGGCCGCATTCTCACAGATGAATTCCTCACGAGCTGCAGGAACCACATGATAAGTCTCGGCTATGGGCTGCTTGGTCAAAAACACAATGGCTGCCCTGCTTGTCCATGAGTACATCGCAAATCTCTCTGGTCATCTCCCACGCACATCAGAGCCACCCACGAATACAAGAAAAACAGGCCAACTCTGAAAATTAGCGTGGTTGAAGGTCGCCTAGGTGCTAGGAGCGGGAATGAATTCTTGATGCGTTTCCATCTGTGGTAGTATTGGATGGTGATGGCAGCTACCGGAGAACACACAATCAGTCGCTGTCACTGCATGAATTGTAACACCGTGTTACCTTCAAAACATAATACCAATGTCATCATCGCAACACAGAACCCTGGAACTACCAGTGCTCTTAAAAGTCCAGTTAACGTTCTTGGAAGCCCTCATCGAAATAATATACTCACAAGGAATGCACGTAAGACGTGCAGAAAAGTCCATTGAGCGGTTGTGCAGAGCCGTTCTGTAGTCTTGTTAACTGCAAATATCTCGTCAAAATGTGAATTCACGTCGTGAGCTAGACTTGTAACAGACAATCGATGCACCAATTGTAAACCCTACGAACACCATATACGGCGGTGATATCATCTGAATCAGCGTAGTTAGCCCATTTTAAATCCATGCAACCTTGCCATGTACTCGCTAGGAACCTGCAAAGCCACCGAGGGAACTTCTCAGCAAAGTGGTGTTCAAAATTTTGCATAGTTGTCCAGGTCTGTCAATGATTCGCGTCAAACCTTGAGGTGGAAGAGTAAGTAGTGCAGGGACCTACATGGGTGGCAACGCCGACAACCGCAACTGTGGCCCTGGCTGACAGTTAATCGCGCCTCAAGCTTGGTCGTGAGAACAACTCACATCGGGCCAGCACCGTATATCATCGCTGCTTGCGCAGTACACACTGTCTGGGAGCGAGGTTGAACACCGTTTCCTGCGTATAGACTAGCATGAATAATGCTAGAATCAGTTGACGTGATTCCAAAGATCAGAACCACTCACTAGAGACAATGTACTATCGAGTAGAACACCCACGTCACGCACAGATTTATCAAAGTTGGATGCCAGCACAACTTCCTATGAAGTAAAGCCGTGGTGATGATAACCGGCAATAGAACATGTCCCCCAGCTATCAATAAGAAGAGGTAGACAGAGATGAGATGCCTTAAATTTGATGGAGGAACTTTGCAGAACTCTTAGCAGTGAAGACTCACCACTAAATTGACCACTTACGAGATGTAAAAAATCGACCATAATATGGCAGTGAATCGACCAATAATTAGGCTCCGTTTATGATCGATCCACGTAGTAAATAATGGGGGAATTGCGACTCCAACATCAAGCCAATGCAGCTGCTGATATCCTGCGGATCTAGCAATCTGCCCGCCGTCGGGCCAAGTCCGAATGTTGTTATTTACGTCTAACATTGTATCCGGCTGACGCAACGACGTCGCCTGGGATACATCCAAGAAATTCACAGTACGCGAAACGGGGTTGAGGTGCTTCCAAACACGAGCAAATGCAGCCAATCGTCGAATGACATCCTGAGAGCACAGTATCAATGTGTTGATCAAAACAGGTCCATATTGTAGAAATAACTCCGAACATATCGACTCAGCCCCTATCGAGTCTCCACCAGCAGTAAAGGGAACCGGGTAGAAACCTTGACAAGCTCCACAGCCGACAAAAATGTAGTGTCTGCCCCAGGCACTCCATAGGTCAGTAGTGCACCCATCTTATCTGCACCTTCTTTTGCGGGTTGCATGGAAGAGGAAGGCGGAAGAAGCGCTGAAAGTAACATTTGAGTCCTCATCAAGTATTCCTTGGCAGCTTGCTCTAGATCGGGTTGTACATGACCCCCTGGAAATTGAACCTGTAATTCTCATGTTAAGATTGTTGCATCGCAATTACGACGGATACGTACTTCCAACCGCAGCGCGGCGACAAGTGTGTCAAGTGAAGACGTCTCAAGGGCCTCGGAAGGCCAGGCCTTCGCAAGGCATCGCAGGAAGGTTGCATCATTTAATATCTGCACATTCCGATCTGTTTCGCCGTTCGGCATATCACGGGTGAATGTGTTGATGAATAGGCTAAGGAGTGATGACGCTATACTAGTGAGTTGTGATGGATGGTGCGTGAGACCCAAGCTGTGCAAGGAAGTTGTTAACGCATGTAGGCTTTCCATCAGGGCTGGAGATGGGCCTGTAACAGGGGATGTTGTACGGTGTCAGAGAAATGTCCTGCAGGGCAAACGAAGACAGACCGGAATGTGGTAAATGAAATTTTGCAACATCGTATATTGAAATGGCAGAAGAAATAGCGTGCTCCTTCCACCGATTTATAATCCGATGAAATAGCAAACTGGTTTTGTCTCGAAATTCTAAACACGACTCAATTGTTAACAACAAGGTATGTTTGGCGGTATGATTAACATACGCAGTGCAACGGCTTCATCACAACCTATATCGTTGAGGAATGGCGACGTCAATGATATTTCGACCGTCACTCGACTTAGGAAAATCATATGCTTCATCGCCCTGGCAATGTCTTTTGACTGATGAGTTTTGAGGGGATATCCATTCAAAGTGTTGTCTTACCTGACTGGTTCATTAGCTCATCAGTAGTTGAAGCAAGGGCATCAGCGATCATAGAGCAAAAGGCCTTTGCCTCTGGGAGATATGCCTCAACTAGATTGCGGGCCAACCTCCTAGATGCCGTGGCTTGATTAAAGATCGCCGAATGAAACAAAGATATGAACACACTTGCTGCTCTGATCCAAACTAATGCGGGCGTAGTCATTTTGCAATGAAGCTGCAGGTTTCTCCAGAATGTTTAAAAAAGTCTGCAGGTGAGGTGTTCGACCAAGAAGCTTGTGATTGCAAAGCTGTTCTATAAGTTTGGTATAGGAGTTTATACGCTGAAGGTCCACTTCCTGTTAGGGGCGGGGGCGGAACGGATTGGGACTGCATATATACTGTTTAGAGGTGAAAACTCTGAAAATTGGGTGGTCCTCTTGAATCATGTTTTCACAAAGAACGCCTAGATACTTACCTTCAGTAACGACTTCAATACTTGGAGTAAGCGAAGACAACGCCTTCAAGAACAATTCTTTCGCTCCGTGAATGGTATTGGTCCATATAGCGGTGACTCGTTTTCTGACGGCTTCTTCGAATAAAGTATCGAGCGCCGTCTGCTCCGCTTTCACCAACCCCGATGCGAGTAGCCATTTTCGCAAGGAGGATCTGACATTCCCAAACGCTCTTCACACTGTCCAACTCCAGTAGCCAGCGGTCCAAAGAATCCCGAAGTATAGAGCAAGACTGGTCAAACCAAGTTTGGAGTTTATCCTCCAGAAAGTGTTCTGGCACGGAAGATGAAGTGGAAGACAATTCAACATAAGGTTTGTATGACCTGATGCCAGCTGGAAGAAGAGTGAAGTATGATGACGATGGAAGTCCAGAAAGAATCGTCTGGGTACTCAAAGCCAGTTCATCAGGAAGTGAAGTTTCTGATTCAGATACTGTGGGCGATTCAGCATGCATCTGCTCCAGTACGCGGATTGCCAGGGCTGGCTGCGTGGGTCTCTGACTTTGGAATACGTTCCGAGCGCAATTTACGGTCCTTGATATTACCTCGACAAGAATTAACAGCGAGGACTTTACTTGTTGAAGTCTGTCATTGGGGGGGAAACGTTTAGACTGCGCCAGCTTGGAAGCCCCCGGGAGATGACCGTTCGTCTGTGTCGTAGAAACGCCATTAGGAATTGCAGTTGTCATGATAGTTGAGTTTTTTGAAATCAGTGTATGCATAGTCCGCATTCTTTGGGAGAGATACGTCGTCAGGGTGTCTGTCAAAGGTCTTGATTCGAGGATATGGAGAGTTAGAATAGTTGCGCAGGTGTCCTAGATTGAGAACATGAGGAGATAACTCGCACGACACAAGAAAGCGAACCTCGGGTGACTTCTCGTGTGTCCTCAGAGACAATGTGGCTCTATGGACAATCTGGGAGCGAAAATGAGAGATGACCTCCCACTGTCGCTGGATGAGTGGAAATTGCTCCTGAATACGAAACGTCAGAAGTGAGAAAGACATTAAGCGCAGAATTTACCACGGCATTGACGCCTTGATTTAACCAGCTGTCCTCATCTTGCTCATCGTCATGGGAAAGTGCCCGGTGCACGACGCGTGCCAGCATGAATAACCAGGTGGCATGGAAATACTTTTCTCTTTCAATAAGCCGCCATAGATGTTCTGGGGCATCGAGAAGCAACTTGATATAGGCAGAAAGCACTTGTAATGTTTGCAAATGAGAGTCTGAAGTATGAATATGAAGTAATGCATTGTTATTGGACAGGACTGTAGAAGTACTGACCTTCCTTGCCTACATTTAAAGTATAATTTTCCCTGGACGGCTGTTGCTGAGACGCAATAGCATCTTTAGTTTCTTGGAATGCTTCTTGTACACGCTTTGCGGACTTTGACATGGAAATTATGGACGTTGAGGCTTGTAGGAGATCACGATACCGTTCTCTGCACTTTCAAAGTAAAGTCAAAGCGCGAAGGGCATTCAGGCAAGAGCACGCACCCGACCATAACACGAAGCTCCTCCTGCTTTGCTTCAGCGTCCGATCTGAATCCTCGTTTTGTGCCAAGGCGACTGATACGGGTAGGTTTTGATGCACCTTAGCTGGACTTGTTTCGCCCTGACCTCAGGAATAGTACATTTCGCGAACAGTTCATCCGGGTCTATGTTCGCGGTCTCATCTTGTACCCTGGTAGATTGTACGCTCGAGGAATGAGTGGATGGGACTAAACGAGGGAACTTCAGTGCTGAAGGAGACAGTGTAAATGTCGACTGCTAAAGTTGAATGGGATATTTCTGCATGGTTCTTCGTCGAACCAAACGATGCGACCGACACTGTAGATGGTCGCCGAGCCATACATATGAGGTCGATGATGTTTCACCAGGCTGGTAGACTCCGAAACAGACGTGGTCAACATGACTTTGGTATATTACGTAACCACGAGGCTATTGATATGTAGTTGGACAAATGAAAATGAAGACGTGACATGAACTCGATGGATATTAGCTGTTCAAGGTGATCATTAGGCCGTACACTATCTTCTCTCATCTTCAGAGCCTGACGTGTCTGCTACGTCCATCTCTACAGGGCTAGATTTTCTTTCATTTTGTGCTGGGGCAGGTGCGACGGGCGAGGGTCTTGAAGACTGAGCTTGAGATGTTCCACTCTGGGTTGGTGAACCACTGGAGGAGTTGGCCAGTCGCTGGTCAAGTGCCTTCAATGCAAGTGCCCTTGAAGCAAGAGTTGATACGATTAATTGGGCAAAGGCAAGATATTACTGACCGTCGCCTTTCAGCTTCGGCTCGAGCCCCACCTGGCACCTGACTATACCCTCCAGACTCAATGTCATGAGGGCACAGAAGTAGGAAGAAGGTGGAGACGTGTTCCAAGTTTGTATACTGTGTTTCCTAGCATTGATAGCGGTGTGCTAAGAAAAAGTCGGTATCTGCAGGGTAAAAAATGAAATGAAATGCTCACTGGAGAAATGGTGGGAACCAGCTTGTCAAAGCAAATGTTTCGCTCCGATCTCCGTATGACACTACCCCTCCTATGGAGTCGCCAGCATTGCGCTTGTAGAAGCGGAGGTATATCCATGACACAAACCAGCCAAACTGAATGAGAATATATGGGCTTTGGAAGCCGAGTAATGTCATTATGGTCGAAAAAGTCAAGTACGCCATAGGAAGCCTCTACAGACAGGGTCAGATCGACAGGTAACGGACGCTTGTTTTTTACCTTGACGCGGGCCTTGATAAAGCCCAAAATTTGAACTTGGTGCTCGGGGATCACTTGGGTAAATGCAACAAGCAGGCTAATAAATAGTGCCATTTGACCGTGATACTCCATGCCATACCTGCATCGTCCAAGGATGTGAGGCGCTGCCGTCGAAAGATATGTGGAAAACTTACAAGAACAAATCGGCATTACGCGTCACAGCGAATTCAATCCAGTTGAAGGCGCACCCGATGATATTTGGTCCAGTCACGCATACGATAATAAACTTCAGAGTTTCGACTGTTCCCCACAGGCGCTCAAAATAAGCTAACGAAGCGGGAATGACAAGAAGAGAGATTATGAGCTTTCAAGAATTGTTCAGTATCAATATGTTTCGTCCTCAATTGTCGATAAAACAATACTCGCCTCGATGACGCTTATTTCGACCAGGGCTGAGGTTGCAAATGTCCAAGGAAAGAACAGGCTTGTTCCAGGTACCAGTGTCAAGTAGGCAACTGGTGTAGGGCCTGTTGTCCATCTTATCCAAAGATACAATGTGGAGGAAGCTAAGGTAGCCGCAGTAAAAAAACGCGTCACTGGTGGTACAGATTTGATGTATTGCAGCGGTGTCGACAGGATGGCCATTATGACACGTCAAAACCAGGGAAGATTGTCGGGTATGCCTAATAGTGGTCCCAGTTAGACGCAAAGTTCACGAGAGTGAACTAGAGACCGTCGCCGTCGTCGAGAGTGTCCTTAAAATTGTTGCACGGAATGAACCCAATATGTCGCAAGGGCAAACTGGACCACTGGCAGTGCCAATGCGAGTTTACCGCTGTTTACTAATAGTTTGAAAGCACAATGATTTCCTTATGTCAGCAGGCCTTCCTTGCTTCACTTCGTCATCTGCTCAGGCAGCTCCCGATGGCGGACTATGATTTTTGCCCAGGAGGCTCACTCAAATTCAAGGGCGGCGTTGCTGAAGGAGGTATCGTGAAGAAGTATGTATCATTAGTTCTTACCATTCAGTGCACCTGACAGATAAGCAGAAAGAAGAAATCTAAACCCAAACCGAACTCGCAATCTGATAGTGCGAAGGACCGCGAGCGTGAACGAGTGAAGGAATTATTATTCAAAGAAGAGGTAGAACTTGCTAGTGGTTCGGCGTCGGGGAGCAATTCCCTTGCTCTGCCGGGGAGTGATGACAGAAAAACGGATGCGGAACGACGTTTTGAGGAAGCGCAAAGGCGCAGGGTGAGTTTTGTTCTCGAGACGAAAGCTCTCCAAATGTTGACGCCAAAGTCCAGCTGGAAAAAAAGGTAGCTCAATTGGCTCGCAAGACACACAAGGATCGCGTCAACGAGCTTAATGCTAAACTTGAGTCGCTCAGTGAGCACCACGACATTCCCAAGGTATGTACAATTTCGTGGCGGTCCGTGCAAAGTCTCACGGCATTGGTTAGGTTGGTCCAGGTTAATATTTACAAAATTCGCGTTCAGTACCGCGTTCGGCTCAAAGACTGTGGTTTTGTGTGGGCCTGTGGTGCAGGATTTCTGTGGCGACGACTATCTTCATATCATCATCATGTCCTTGTAGACTGCTTGAAATTCATGTATTTTACACGCGAAGTGCCTGGGGTTCCACTATTGCCACATATTTGTTAGGTTGGTTTGATATAAGTAGCCACGGATGATGCGGGTCATAAATCCGTGACCACTCTTGACCCTTTCCTTCACGTTCATTCTCTGCATCATGTCTGCTGCACCGCAGACAGAAAAGAAAGGGCACATCTGCCCTCCGTCAAATGCTAAACACCCTTCCGATAGATGGGAGTCACTATTTGTTTACTCTTTCATATGCAAGTTCACGAATCTGAGGTCTAAGGTGGAGGGATTAGAAACACCGATGGAGTGAGCACACCCGCACTACATGCACCTCACTCGCGTCAACTGAACACGCGATTTCCCCCGATGACAGCTTTGAAAATGCCCTCTTGACGCATGGTCCAGATCCCATACTCCAAAAGATTTTACAGCAGTTTATACTGAATCTGCGACCGCAGACGCGTAATTTGAGGTGAGCACTAGTGCGCCACAGCTCGTCCATACAAGGGGAATCTTTGACCGCCATGGTGTCTTTGTCAGTCTTGATCAGATCTCTGCCACTTTGAATGCAGTCCTTGCAGATGCATTCAAGGCATCAGAACGAACTGTTTTCTGGGACTGACGAACTCAGGGCGAATATGAACCCTTTTGCCGATTTAGACGGCGGTTTTTTTGCAGCCGATTGGGATCTCAAAGTTTGTCATTGTCTTGCCATGCTGTACGAATTACCCCTGAGCACGCGTCACGTTACATTTCATACAGCTCCAAGGTTCTTCGCCAGCTCGTGGAATTGCAGCTCACGCATTCCATTGACATAAAAAGCACTGTTGATCGCGCATGGGGTGTGATGCAGAACAAGCACAAGAAGAAAGACCCCGAAACTGCCCCTCCTGAATCCAATGATTCCAAGAGCCAGCAGAATCTGCAACTTGTTCCATTAGGGCCAGGATGCACAGCGCAAGCGGTATTGGGTCGCAGATGGTTCGTGTGTCTTTCATTTCAAGCTCCTCGCCCTCTTTCCTATTTGCGTGTATTTGGTGCGAGGCCGCATTTTTTTGGCCCCCATGTTATCCGGCGTTAGCCGTCTGTAAGGATTTCCGGCTGACTCCCGTTTCTAATCTATCTTAGATTCCCCGCGGATATACGTTTCAACTAACCCCTGGAAAATCACCTGCGACAGTTCCAGGCGGTCTCTTCAACGCGTGAAGAGTACCTTGCTGTGATCGAGAAGCTGAAAGCATCTTCCCCGCAAGGCGATCGTAAAAACAAGCTAGAGCAGGCCCATACTGCACTCGTCAAGGCACTCGAAAGCCGGCTAGACATTGTTGACGCGGACTTAGCGGTGAGTACTTGTTTGTCCTGATCAATAATAAAATAGATCCTACTATCACTTGAAACGCTACTTGAAACGTGAACTCACCAATTGTCCAGCGCGTACAAAGGGCCCGCAAAAAGATAGAGCAGCGTCAGATACTCATGGCGCAAGCTGAAATTCGACAGACTCGCACGCGACGACAAACGCGACGACCCGACTACGTGTACCATGACGCCGAGAGTGGGGAGGCAAGCGGCTGGCATCAAGTTTAATTTCGATTGCTAACTTATTTTTATGACCAGGATGACGCGGATGAATATCAATTTGAGGAAGACAATGACTATGATGACGAGCCGTTTGCAGAGGATAACTTTGGTAGTTCCCGATCACACGGCCGTCGACAGCCGGGGGCTACTGCGCAGCGGAGATCCACTCGCGCCACAAAAACCAAACGACTATCCCCTGATTTGTCTGCTTTTGAATGGAAAGGCGAAAGGAGGTCGGCTCGTCTCGGCCCCTTTGAAGAGACACCTGTGGAGCGTCCATCAAAACGTGCTCGAACGGAAGAAAGCACGATGAGTTCTACGTCTGCAGGCTGGCCCCCAGTCTTGCCAGCCGAGAATTCAAACGGCGTCTCAAAGGCAAAAGCGAATGGCGCAGCAGCTGTCAAACCAACTGAGATTGCGGTTGAACAGCTTGGAGGGAAAAAGAAGAGCAAGTTTTGGTTCTACGCCGTGGAACCGATCTCTGCGCCTTCTGACGTCCTACCACCTGGTGGCAGTGGGTTAACCTCCCTGAACGGTCATGAACACAACGGAGATACCGGCCGCTCCGGCACCGGTAGTAACACTTCGTTCCCGACACATGGCAATGGAGATGCGATGAACATCGACGGTCAGAGAGAGTTTAGCTTATCATCAACTCCCCTGGAAGGATTGCAGAGTGCATAAGTTTCTATCTTGTTGCCTCATTCGACTCATGGCATTTTATTCTTTTTTCACCATCTTACTCGCACTCCATAATATTCCACATACCAGCAAAACCTCATCCATTGATCAGCCTAGTCTAATCATTCATCTTATTACCACCTCTGACCTATGTAGGTCTTGCAGTGATGATATAGCAGTGGACTTTTGATCCTCCGAGTCCACGTTTGTACAATATATCTATTCATTTTTCCCAAAAGAAATCGCGGCAAGCTTACTACCTCGTCTTGTACCCCCATGTGCAATTTATTAGCGACGATACTGATGTTTTTACAAGTGTAACCAACGTTCCGATTGATACTCAATTTTTTTTCGCGGCTGATGCGCGCTCGTGAGTGTCCTTGTTGATCGATAGCTTTTAGGTAATAATTATGCGGGTGCAATTATTGGACTAAGTCTCAAGTAAAAGCCCTCGGTGGACTTTGCTTCAAGACCACGTCCAACACTGTCGAATGATTGCACGTATCGCGGAGAATGCTTTCAAGAAGATATCGCGATCTATACCAAAGCTTCGTGGTGATCTTCGTGCTCACGAACTTGGTCTGGTTCGCCGAACAGCATCAACTCTGGTGAGACCTCCGTCCTCGGACGATGCAGAACTGGTCTCTCTCTTCGACCAACCACAGACAGGGCAGAAAGCCTCACCGTTATTTATCACAGGCATTTTCCAACATCCTCAACTGACAACGCCAGGCTGCATTCAGTGCGCTCGCTGACTCGACGCTCGTACGCGCGCAACTCCTAACAGAACGAATATTGCGGGCTAGGGAATCACGATCTGAGCTCTTCAAAGTGATCAAGAATCTGGACAGACTCAGCGATCTCCTGTGTGGTGTTATCGACCTGGCAGAACTCTTGCGGAATGCACATCCTGATGCTCAGTGGGTGGATTGCGCTACGGAGAGCTACGAGAAATTATGCGAGTTCATGAATGTACTGAATACTCATGTCGGGTTATATGAAGTGAGTCACGCACTCATGCGTATTTTCAAAATGTCACCTCTTTTACAGGTACTGCACACTGTACTACACGACCCAGAGATCGTCAAGTCCCTCAGTCAAGAAGCGCTTCAGACCGCCCTCATATTTTGGCATGATTTCGAAAAGTCTGCTATCAAACTTCCCCCAGAACAAAGGGAAAGATTTGTGTCTCTTTCGTCCGAGATTCTGTCTGTGGGTCACGAGTTTGTCACAGAAGCTTCTGCCCCGCGACCACCGGTGAAGATCAAGCCCTCCGAGCTCGAAGGTTTGAAGGACCGAGGGATGGGCACTCGTCTTCAAAGACAAGCATTTTTTACGCAAAAGGACTTGCTGGTCTATCCGGGCTCTCACCAAGCCTATATGATCTTACGCGCGGCGCCTGATGAAGAACCACGAAGAAAGGTGTACATGGCAGGTCACACAAGCAGTGCAGAGCAACTTGACCGCCTTGAGCGGCTGCTGAATGCGCGTGCCCAACTGAGTCGCCTTGTAGGCTGGAACAGCTATGCTGGCATGACGCTCAGCGACAAGATGGCGAAAACTCCGGGTGAGCGGTTACGTGTGGTAGCATGTCGGCCAGTCCCTAATGTCCTGGTTACGCTAGAAAATGTCAATCATTTTTTAGGTACCTTCTTGGATCGGACCACGCTCGTTGCTCGCAAAGCATTACATACGTTGAGTTTGCGGAAGCAAGCAGCATCTTAAATCAACGAACCTCCCCTATTATCCAGGCGTGGGATAGAGATTATTATTGCCCACCCGAACCTCCAGCACCACCAGTTCCTCTCCCCCCTCTTTCACTCGGGCGTATATTTATGGGCCTTTCACGACTATTTAAACACCTTTATGGAATAACGTTACGACCCGTTGATGTCGCATCTAGCGAAGTATGGCACTCTGACGTACACAAACTAGAAGTGGTTGATGAAGACAGAGGTGTCGTTGGTTGGATTTATGCTGATCTTTTTGCTCGTAGTGGGAAGTCGCGCGGAGCAGCACATTACACTGTTAGATGTTCCAGACGAACGGACGATGATGATGTAGCTGGTGATTTACGAATACCTGGAACAGATGAATTTGTTGGTCCCTCTGTCGAATTCGAAGCGACTAAGAGACACAGACTACGCGGCGAGCATGGTGAATTCCAGCTGCCACTGGTAGTCCTCCTTTGCGATTTCGTACCGCCGTCTGTTGCTCGAGGCCCTACCATTCTCGAATGGTATGAAGTTCAGACATTGTTCCATGAAATGGGACATGCCATGCATTGTAAGAGTTCTTTATTTTCATTGAAATCATAATTACTGACGAGATAACAAATTTCAAGCCATGATCGGTCGAACAGAGTACCACAATGTCGCAGGGACGCGCTGTGCGACCGACTTTGTCGAACTACCTTCCATCCTCATGGAGCACTTCCTCAACTCCCCTAAAGTTCTCTCCCTCTTCGACACCGATGGCTCTTCAATCATCAACCAAACCGGAAATCACCACGAAGATCCTTGCCGGCACATCGATACTCACAATCACATCTTACTTTCTCTGCTTGACCAGGAATACCATTCCCCCTCCGTCCTCGAACCAGGCTTCGACTCAACGACTGCTCTCGCGAACTTGTACAATACTCGCGGTCTGATCCCGCATGCGCCTGGGACGTCGTTCCAGACGCAATTTGGACACCTGTTTGGATACGGCGCGACGTATTACTCGTATCACTTCGATCGTGCTATTGCATCACACGTGTGGCAAAAGATATTTTCTGCTGAACCACTCAACCGCGAGCTGGGAGACAAGTACAAGCAGGAAGTGCTGAAGTACGGTGGTGGGAGGGATCCGTGGTTGATGCTTAGCACCTTACTCAATGCACCTGAGCTAGAAGTCGGCGACGCAGAAGCAATGCGGGAAGTTGGTAGGTGGAGGATGGAAGATGGAGTCGTTCCGGAAAGACATTAGGATCTACACATGAAACTACCCACCGTTGTATTTTGTTCTCTCGGACTAAATCCTAGAGCACGATTATGTAACTGCGGGAATTGCGACATCAAGTTTCTTTTGATTGATCCCGGTACATACAGACCGATTGTAGGAAAACAAAATGGACAAGTGAACAGCAAGGGTAAATGGTAAATGCGGGATGAGTGTCATACATGATGCATGGTGTAGGGTATATTATGCAATGCGCGAAAATGAGCAGAATTATGATATAGATAATTTTACTTGTATAACACATACGAGCATGCTTAACAAAGAGAGCAGATGGACTATTGTCTAACTCGGAAATCAGTGAACAAAACAGCCAACAAACAAGGACACTTACACAGACACTGCTAGATCCTGCTCCAGTTGTCGTGTTTGTTCTCTTAGAAGCCGGAGTTGCTCCAGCTTCGCCAAGCGAGCACCATCAGCATGTGAGGGAAGTTGTGGTTGTGAAGGAGTGTGCAATAATGGAGGGAGCTGGAGTGCAGAAAAATCAATCTCGGGCAATAGTTGTGAGAAGTCATCGCAAGATGATGACAGCGTGAATTGATCGTCGGACAGGAAGGATTGTTCAGAGCTCAAGAGATCTGTCCAGCTGAAAGGGTCGGAAGGTGCGAGGTTAATGAAGTCGAGTGGCGGCTGGAAGATGGTGTCGATAGCTGTGGAAGCTCCAACTGCCTCATCAGAATAATTGGGAGCGATTGTAGATATCGCGTCGAAGAAATTAAAATTGTCGAGATCGCTTAGATCAGGTGCAGGAGCGGGAACGTAGGAAGGAACTTCCAAATTGGCCAATTTTGCCTCGAATAATTTGACTGTCGGACGATGGGTAAGTGAGGATCATAGGTTATAATAGAGTAAACGTACGGTCTGCCAGAGCGGGCTGAACGTACTTATGTTGGAAGGGTTGATCGATAGAATGTATTTGGGTGTCAGGGAATGTATATCCATTGAATACTTCGATGTCAAGGGGGGCAAACTGATCGAAACCGACATTCTCGACTGGACTAGGAATCTCGAAGAAATTTGTCTGGAACCAGTCATCGATGTTTGACTCAAGAGAAACGGTTGCTCTCGGAAGGGGATCTGACGCGGCATGAACACGAGGTCCAACATGGAGGCCTCTCGGACGCTTGGGCACAGCGGGAGCATCAGCGTCTGATAGCCTTCGCTTTCGTGCAGACCCTGAAAATGACTGGGGTGCAGTGATTTGGGCCTCATTACTGCCATCCAGTCCATCGCTACTTGATGGGGGCGACGGCAAGACGGAAGTATCCGCGAAAGGGGTCAAGACCTTCGCACCAGACCTGAAAAGATGACAATCAGTGGGAGCTAACCCAATGTATGATAATGGCTTACCGAAGGCGTTTCATCGGACGATCTGCACACGAAGATTCTCTATGACCAATAGATTCAGATGATACAGAGGCACGTCGCTTCCGACCGGCGAGAACGGGTGGGATAAAATCTTCTTCATCTAAATTCTCGTCTGTCCATGATTCCTCGAAAGTGGGAACGGGAGACGGAGTGCGAGAATGATCGGGAGATGGGTATGAAGCCAAAGCGGTGTGCGTCTTCTGGACATGCCTGTCAAGCGTTCTTTGGATCCTCCGCATCTGTTTCTCTTCCCCACGTCGCCTCTTTTCTTCATGTGCATGCTCCTTCTTCTCCCGCTCCAGTCGCAACCGGTCCTCCTCTGTCATATCCTTCACCACTGCGTCAAGGTCACCTGCAAGCGCACTTTTGGTGAAAGTAGAGGCGTAGAGATCCTGTGTGGCAGCCTTCATCTGCTGGAAGTCATGGAATATGGCAGGTTCAAGGACACGGGCAGGGTCTTCCTTCACCAGAGCACGAGAAGCAGCGTCAACAGTGTCAGCTCGGCAGTTGTTGAAGTGTTTGCGACAAATCGTCGTCCATCCGATACGGCGACGGGCGCTGATGAACCAAACAGCAACGGAATTCATGGAACACCCAGAACTCCTGGCAATGTTTGCTTTCGTAGCGGAAGATGGGTAAGGATTGTGGGTATTGGCGAGCAGCCATTTGTATGCTAATTCAATAAACTGGGGTATGGAAGATTCTGGTGATTGTGCATTTTGTGCCGTGGGCACTGATGGAGGTGAAATACTGACACGATGAAAGCCATCTAAGATGCTCTCCACGCTATTAAGGAGTTGATTCCGTGATTCTTCGTGTGTTTTGTGGAAGTCAGAGAAGCAGTTCGAGATGGTAACAATCCTTGAAGCCACTAAGTTTGCAATTGATATGGTGTCGTCGGATAGTTCTCCTGCAGACACACAACGGGAATAATCTGTATATAATGAATTCCACAATGACTCGAATGACTTCAATGAGTCATCGTCACGCGAAATTGAGTCGATTAGTGCGTCTTCCGCGTGTTGAAACCGCTGTCGTATGTCGTTGTCCATCCTGGAGAGAAGAGAAGAGATATTACAGACGAGAGAATCGAGATTGTGGACTAGCGTATGCGTTGTATTTATTTGTACAGACAATGCGGACCTTCAATTGAACAATCATTTTATTATTACCAAACACCCAAAATAGCGATAAATACATCATTTCATTGTCACGGTCCAGTTGCGGTCCAGCAGAAATACTTCAACGAGATTGATCGAGCAAACCGCTCACATCTTACTTCTCCGATGACCGAAACACCTTCTGTCGACTCGATCCTAAAGCAGATCCTACATCGTGTTCAAGAAACCCAACGCCTATGCCTCGCTCATCCCTCTGTTTCGACATCGTCGCTTACATCTCACACTCTTCCACAACCCCTTCCTTCTAATATTTCCCTTCCTGACCCACCCCCAATACGACCAGCCCTCATGGCTTCTGGCGCGCGTCCCGATGTTTTACTGGCGATGGATCATACATACCAGAAGCGGGCTGCGGACTTGCGAGCCCTTTATCACTCGGCCGTAACATTCATATGCTCAAATCAAGCACAGTATCCGTCCAAGTTACGCTGTGTCTCCGAACAAAAAATAATTTCCGTATTCACCGAGCTGTATCTCAAACAGCTTCTCGCTTGGAGAGAAGAAGGTGTTGTCTTGTATCTTAAGCATTCATCAACAAACGACAAAGTACACACTTCGAGTTGTGCACCGAAGTTTAATCATGTACGTCTAATTCCCCCGCCTTTTTCATGTAGGCTTAATAATACCTCTGGACATCTTTTGCGATAGGAATATGTTCCATTGTTGGAACACTTCTTCGCAGAAAACCCTTTTCCAAATCATGCTGACAAGGCTTTTCTTGCAAAGAAATCTGCAATGACCTATCGTCAGATTCATGTTTGGGTACGCGTATTTATCGGTATACATTGGTTTTGATGTTGATAGTCTCAAGTTTCAAAATAGGCGAAACAAAATGAAGAAGGAAGGTCGAGTATTAAGAAAGAAAGCAGTGACTGAGGGTGCTACTCTTCCATTGGATAACTTGTACCAGCGCATGGAGAAGTTCATCATACCGGAAGAAAGGAAGGCGCCCGCATCGCCTCCCTGTTCCCCGCATTCTTATCTCGAGCAAGGAGATGAGATTGTAAGTGTAGTATCCCCCTTCATCCTCATTTTTCTCACAACGTCTTATATAGATGTCTATCGCAAACAACCGATGCAATCCACTCGAACCTTTCGCGCCTTTGCACGCATTTCCATCACCATATCCCCCTTCATGCTCGTATGATCCTTTCCCATCGAAGAATGGTGTGACGAATTTCGGTGCGCCAAAATGGCTCCGGCACCCAATAACTCAAACTGTTCGACGTACTACGTTGGACATTGATGAGCTCATAGACTGCTTCTCGATGATGAACATACTGGATGATTCTGGCTCGCGTTCACGTCCCAGTGTTGATTCATTTGCAGCTGTGGCTGCCATTACTGTCATACCGTTTCCTGCACCTCTACCTGCCCTCATTCGGGGCACAGCTACGTGTATTACACCTGTCTGTGTTCCCCTACTTTCTGTTCCTGCAACCGCGACTCGTCGCCATGTCTTCGACACTCCAAGTCCCCAATCAAGACCAGTCACATTGGTGCCCGCCCCAACAGGGCAGAAGGGCCGCCGCCGAAAAGTGGCACCATTGCCAAAACGCATCCCTCACGGGAACCCAATTTCTCACCGGGGTGTCACACCAGCTGTTTCAGAGGTGTCTGTCGCCTCACCTTCGCCATCTTCCCCATTGCGTTTATCTTCATTCGGATCTGAGAGTTCCTCGCAAAGCCACTTATTCTCAAGCGTGAGCACCGCGTCAAGTAGTTCCTCTGGCGTAATAACGCCGCCTTCATTACCCTCGCCTTTAACACAGCTTCCGTCTCCTCCGACGTCATTATTCAATTTCTCCTCAAACATGACTGATTTATTTGGCGATGCTTTGGAAAGCATTCCCTCGCCAGCCGGGGGACTTCAGCTTGACTTATATTCAAGCATCTTCGGGAATGAGCACATCCTGAAGTCGCCAGCAATCGATTTCTCCTTCGGTGCGGCTTCAGCAGCGAATGCTGTTCGCACATCGTCATGAGCCACTCTGGCAGGAAGTTTGAGCATGCTCCGGATAGAGCTTGCTGTCTACCTTTGGCACGCCATGCCTCACTGCTGCGGAACATCCAGTGGTGACGAAGGGCTACGGCAGCGCCCCATTGCATCCCTTCATCTAATCTCCTGAAGAGGATCACATGCACTATGCATGTCCTATGCTCATGATAGTGCATTTTGATTTGTGCTGTATTTCTATTGTTGTCTAATCGCTGCTCTTGCTTTTCCAAAAGTATCTTACCCCATCACGCGTTTTTTATACCCTTTTGCTCATTCGATGTTACTTAGTCAACACTGTTGTACTGATCTATACCTACTGTTTGTATGCTGTGAAGAATTGGAACTAAAAGTTGGATGTATCCCAGACGTGGTGTCGCTGAAAACGAAGACGGTCACAACGTCAGCAAAGGCCTTGCGTTCTTTATGATTGGGTATTAGTCCAACGATTTACAAGATTTCGCAGATGAGCACTAGATTGTACAAAGCAAGTCCACGCATAGGCAAAAACCGCGCCCAAGATACAAAGTTTATTGAATTCTTCTTTCTCCTAGACGCATTTACATGAACTTGCTTGCCTAGAGGACAGGATCAGACGTCATGAAAGATTAAATCAAAAATCAATGCACCATGCCCATAATTCCACTCAAGCCTCCACTGTTGCCACCACCAATGAAACTAGACATCTCTTTCTTCATCATAAGCTGCATGGCGTAAGTAGCAGCGCTGTTCATGGCGCTTTGTTTGGCCTCGCTAGATCCGCCACCGGACTGCTCGAAGAGCGAGGAGGCATGCTGCATAGCCATGCCAATAAGCTTGCTCTGCATATCACCTCCTCCGCTGCTTCCGTGACTTCCGCCACCGCTCATCATGTCTGTGAACACCTGCAATCATTTGAGTATTTTTGAAATCAATGTTAATCGACCTGCGAACTTATAGGCTTACCTTGAAGGCTGCAGCTCCACCCAATGCATCGGGTGCCATGCCTTGTGGGCCCTCACCATCAGAGTTGAATGCCTGATTGTGAGCCTTCCTGAGGTTTTGAACACCATCCTCGTCAATATCGCCTTGGTGCTGGACAGTCTGATTCGCAGCGATGAGAGGAGGTCTAATGACGTTCAACGCGGAACAACAAACCTTGCGTGCATGAGACAGTGCTTGATTTAAGAACCCGTGGTTTTCAGAGTCGACGTGCTGGCTCACTTCGTCCGAGTCGTCTGTCTGCTTGTGAGCGCGATGCGAGTGATCACCAAGTTATTTTATGACATACACGAGGATTCGTAAGACTGGGGAGGCCGGTTATCGGGAGAGTTGTACTCCCGGCCTCCAGTCTTGTGTACCTGGGCTGTCACTGCGTTTGAACATTCCTGTAATAAGAACGGTGGATTGTCCACTTACACTGACTCTGGGACTCGGAGTACGTCTCGTAACCTTGCTTCGCGAGATTAATGAAAGTATCCTACATACAGATCTGATCAATTTATGAGCAGACTGTATTGCGCAGAGCGACTTACCATGATGATGGGAGCTTATTGGGAGTTTGATCGTATGCAGACAGATGCGCTAGGCTTATAATCTGAGACTCAGAGGCACTGCAGCATCGTTATCACCCCGGCTTTGATCGCAGTTAGCCGGTTCTAATCTAATCTCAGCCATTTCGGTTCCTTCCAATCAGAATCGTTCCAACTTTCGCGACCCTGAGTACACAAGTCTTGGGTTGGTACTACTTGTTGGCACTGGTGCAGCGGTGCTAGTCTTGAAATGACAACTCGCACATTCCTTGCGTCAGTAAAACACAGGTCAGCTGCCTATCTAGTTCGGTCAGACGGAATTACTCACGTCGATGAGCCAGACTATGTATATACTACGTTGCATAGCCTCGGGTTATTAGCATGCTGTCACTCCTTCACCTGAATATTCCCTTTGCCTGCAAGCGCAGTCATCCAAGAACGAGCTAAAATAAATTTGCAAGACTACGGGCGATATACAATATTACATCTATGGCTACACAATCCATCGGTGTTAAACATTCTACGCAACATTTGACTCCAACTTTTTCTCAGCTGCACCAGCAGTAGTCGTCGTAGATGCGTATGGCGTGCCCACTACATCTTTGCCACTCAAGGGCGCGCCGGTAGTCGGACGAGCAGTTGATGGCGGGGTAACCGCATCAGAAGGAGAGGTACCAGAGTGTATCCCGAGGTAACCTTGCGCTGTTTCGCGTGCCTTCTCGAGCTGTGGTTGCAAAGTGGACCGAGCAGTCTCAATGTGCGGCTGTGCGGCAGCTTGTGCGGAAGCAAAGTACTGCTGAGCAGTTCCAGCAGCAGACGATGCCGACGTCTGCAGTGATGACATGGTGTCTCCTCCTGTCTTGTTCACAACGGCTTGCGGGTCTGTGCTACCATGAAGATAGTCCTGCGAAGCGTATCGACATTCATGCACAGGGGCAATGTAAATCATTATCTCACCTGGGCAGAAGCGGTAATACTCTCCACCATTGTCTTTGCCTGGTCAAAATAAGTTGCGCTGGTGTTTGTGGCCATATGGAGATCTCTCTGCCCTTCGGAGGCTGCGGCGTTTGTCTTCAGAGACGCTTCGCTTTTGAGGACATCAAAGGCAGTGCTTGTGTCTCTCTCTCCTGTCAAATCAGACCCCATTCCCTGCAATTAACAAATATGTGAGTAAGGATTCGTTGGAATGAATGACGCAACTCACCTGCGCAGCCTGAGCTACTTGGGTTGCTACTTGTTGAAGGTGCTCTGCGTTCTCTTCCACTTCATGTGCAACACGGGCGTTGGGGGCTTCGGCCTGCGCGTAAGCGGCTGTTGTCTCATGCCGAGCTTTACTAGGAACTCAAGGTCAGTATCATGGGGACTCCATGCCAAAATATTGCTCACTCGCTGCCATGAGCCTCCTCGACATTAAAAACGGAACCTTTGTTGACTGTGTTCGACATGGTTGTTTGGTGAGATAAGTTGATAGACTGTTTCTCTGGTCTTATACATCTGCGCCTCTATGACGTCATAGCTTGCCAGAGGAGCACCTGTGATAATGACGACGTCGGCTCCAGTGTGTATCCCCATTTTAATGAATCGGACATTTCGCGCCAGGACTTGCGACTCGGACGAAACCTTTCGATCCACGGAATACCCAGTGGCCTGTGGCTGCTCGCAGTTCAGATGAGACAATTTGAGTTTGCTTGCCAGTGTTCTGGGGAGCTTGCAAGTTGTTGACCAGGGACTTATAGGACGTGGATGATTTCCTTATGCTATCCAACCACTCTTTGTTTGGAATAGTTTTCCTTGGTGCGTTCTGGTCGCCGTCACCGTTCGACGTTCATCGATGCATTACTGATGCCACCGAATAGGGGCCCGGGTTAGGCCTAATGATATTGTACGTCCTTGTAGCGAAGAAGGCATCAGTAAATGACGGATACGAGCGACACTATTAGCAGTAACTCTGAGTCACCTCCTTCTCGAAATTCCGTCACATCACAAAGGCAAACTTTATAACGTTCAACATTGGATGACTTCGGAAGCTATCCATATTCAAACATCAAAATCACTCCAACCGACCCCACAATTTGAAACCTGCGTCCGGAATACTCAACCATCCAGTTGCACTTTCTTGAGAGGCTTATGGGTATGGGTGTATACAAATTTCGCCCCCATTGCCACTCGGGTCGGTTACAAGAAGCACGCGGCGCGACTATGTGGCGTTGCTGCAATCTTGCTTGTCCATCAAGCCCATTCTTGTTTCGGAGCGCAAGTGTTTAGCCAATCGGAATATAGTATCAGAATATTATGTTTGCAGAGCGCCTACTGTGGAGACTAGATGGGTACACGCACCCACGTTGCTGTTTGACATTTGGCTTATCGGGAAGCTAGAGGCATAGGGTCTGGAGGTGGGCATCACAGAACAACCAATTTATCCTATCGCTAAGTTCTGGGCTTGTGTGGTTCTGCAGCTAATTCTGTCTAGCTCTAGTAATGAAATTTGAGTGCCGAGCTCTCGATATCTGTTTGAAGCCAAGGATGCGAACTGTAACATAACGTGGTACTAACAACCATAATGAAGAAAGCAAGAAAAATCAAGTTCGTTGCGAGAATGGTTGCGGGTATGTACATGCAGATGCACTTCACATTATCGTACAGGAAGAGAGCAAGAAAAATGAGAGATTTTGTCTGTAATCAATTGTAGAACATGGAAAGAGAAGTTCATAACAGATACGTAATAGTCGTTAAATCCGACGTGTGGGCTCCTCTCGGGAGCTGGTCTTCAGGAATCGAGCAAGCACCTCTTCTGAGCCACGTTTAAAGAGATCCACTCCTCGAGCAGGATCCCAGACACGAGATGTTCTGGAAGGAGTACTAGGAGACCCCCCTTCGGATGGTGATACAGGACCTAAAGACGATGAGGTCGGGGATCCACTGGACAACAGTGGGGAAGGGGACGATAGTGGACTCAAAGTCGTACTCCTTTCTGCTCTCGGCGTTGCTTCGCCAGGGGGTCCCTGCATCCGCGGAGGTAAAAGGGTCTCCCGAGAACCCACCATAACTGAAGGGACGGAGGATCGCGGCGTTGACACCTGCGAAACAGCAGGGGATAACAAGCCGCTGGGTTCAGCACCCGCAGCAATATCCATCATGGGCGGTAACGCCCTGAGACTTGCTGAAGGGTGCCAGTGCTTCTTCATAGATCCGCTATGCGTGCGCGCTTTCAACGGCCGCTTTACAGCGACATCCTCCTCCGAAGAAACCTGCACACTCTGGGTGCGCATTTCCTTTGCGTCCGTCTGCACTCCAAGTGATTGGTATTTCTTCCTCACGGTTGTGATGCTAGAACTGCGAGATCGTACCTCTGTCACTGGTCGCATGCCTTCATCCTTATCGGAGTCCATCTCATCCTCTACATCACCATCATGACTGCTAGCTTCTGACTTCTCCTCCCAGGGTTTCTTTGGGTTTTCAAATGTTGTTGCTAAGGGAGTGGGCCCTGGAGGGCGTGCAAGCTTGGAAGCAAATTTGTGGATGCCAGGAACGGCATCCCACATGTTCCCAGATGTCAAAGATGGGAAACCTGCTAATGGCGAAGGCATTGGCTGGTGCGCTCCAAACTCCCTGCTCAACCTGCGCTCAGGAGTAGATGGAAGCGCGGGGCGAGGCGGGGACTGAAAGAACATCGATCCTTGTGGGCGGGGCTCACCCTCTGGGAATACACGTGTAGGAGTAACACGAGGGCGCTCCTCCCAAGGGAAGACACGCTTGACCTTGGTGCGGTCAGGGGTGGGTGGCGCTGCGCCACCCTCAGTGGTAGGCCCAGTGACATCGCGGTAGTGCCCCAGCTGAAGTAGCATCTGAGGAATCTCAGGCACAGGTGGTGGGCTGAAGAGTGTTTGGGGCGATAGATCTCCCTGAACTGGGCCAACTTCTGTACTCGTTGCATCTGTCCCAGACGACATGCTCGAGGAAGACCTTGATGATGATCCAGGATCTTTGTTTCTACAGGGAGAATCGTCCCAGGCATTCTGGAAATAGTTGTCTCTTGGGAGTGTGGAGGGAGTAGATATGGTTTTTGGCGGCGCTTCGATCGCAGCATTCCATGAGAGAAGGGGTGGAGAAGTAGGGCGCGATCGCTCGATCCTTCGTTCTTGCAACGAGAGGGGCGACTTGGGTTGATTTAAGCGCACAACTGACTTAGAGGGCGAGGAGACAAAGTGGAGGGGTGTTGGAGGGAGAGATAGCAGGCGAGATTGTGGCGCAGAAGGCACCTCATCGACATTCGGAGTTGGTAACGTGGTCCATCTTACAGGTGAATCCAATGATAGTGAACCTATCTGTTGAACAGGTGTTGTGGGTTCGGCGACTGCCTCGCTGAGATTTGAATCAGGAGGCTCAGGGGCTGTCTGGTGAAGATCATGATCTTCAGGTTTCTTCTGCTTTCCGGAGCGTGGTCTCATAAGATCCAAACGCCCCTCAAGAGGCATGCTCTTGTACTCGCCCTCTCCTTTAGATCGATCACCAGACCGAAAACCCATCACACCCATGCCCTGAAGGGCCAAACGACGTAAGATGTCGAGACCCAGTGGACCTCCACTTGGTGCTCCCGCAGACTCTGCCGCCGCACGGGAACTCTCCCCATCTTCCCATGCAGAAACGTATTTGCTGACAGGAACCTCGAGATCCGGTGAGATGGGTTTTGACCGATAGTGCTTGTCATAAACACTGTACCACCTATCGACGAGCGAACCGTAGTCATAGGCTTGTCGAGGTTGCTTTGCTGGTTCTGACACTGTAGGCTGCTGTTCCATCTGTGATGATGGTACTTGGGTGGAGGATCCTGGGGCGCGATAAGGAATGGAGTGCCAGGGCTTATTAGGTCCGATGAAATGCACCACTGATATCTGGGAACCGAACCGTTCATATGCAGGAGCATACCTGATTCGTAATAAGTATGTCATTAAACATGTGAGCGAAAGAAGATGTGATATTACTGACGTATAAGCAGCAGTAGGAGTCGTGTTGTATGTGAAGCTAAGCCTATTCCAGTTGCCTCCCCTCCACTCATTCAAAATGCCTTGATCGCCACCGTCCCAACTTCCATTTGTTTTCAGGAGTTCTTGAAGCTCCATGAACTTATCTTCACTAGGAGAGAGTACCATCACACCCGAGTTGAATATATCGGGCCATCCTACATCAGGCACCGCAGAGAACTCGTGTTCAAGGTGGAATAGGTGGGACAGGGGGCGTAACGGGAGGACATCCGCATCAAGGAATATTACCTTGGAGTACTGTGTGAGGCGAAATACGTGTAGTTTGGTCAGTACCGTATCAAGGTCTGGGCGTCCTGCAATTAAATGAACATGATATTAGCCTAGCTATTCCCACTGTGTGCGGAAAAGCTGGGTGGCTGATGGAGAAGCTTGGACACGATGCATTCATACCCCACATCTGGGGCACAAAGTGCACAATACAGGAACTGGCCTGGGAATTGTTACAGATATTCCGACAGAGAAGTTTTTCGTGCCCTCAGCTGATGCCATTCAGACGCAACCAGTCTAAACAGCAACGACTCACCCAGTAAATTTAGTCCGGTAGGATCAGACTGGCCTATAACCTCAACACCAATGACAATATCATATGTCTTTCTGAGCAGCTTGATAGTAGTGATATCAAGGGTTTCTGGTGTAACCAAGCACACTGTGTCGTACTTGACCTGATGAGGTTCAGTTTGGTGCACATCCTTCAAAGCACCCGAAATGGCGAGTGCGCCTGGGAGATAGGAATCTGAAGTTACGAGAGTCACAAAAGCAAAATGAATGGACATGGCGAGGATGAGAAATGCCAAGGACGCGTCGTGAAGGCCACACGGACGCGTCAGACGTATAACTTAGTGGAACCAGGTGAAAGAAATAAAGATACCAATAGAGCTTATCGTAGCGGTGACGGTTGCTCCAAACATGTTGACAAAGTTCACATAGAAGGTAAATTATTTATATAAATAAATTACAGATGTCATCTCCTCACTCTCTCCATCTAGCAAAGGGTTCGCCAAACCCTGGACGACTTCTAGCCCAACCCCATTTACAAAACGAAGAAATGATGATTCCAAAACGAAAGTGCTAGGGCACAAGCTGTGTGAGAGTCTAATCGTCTCTGTCTTTGTGCATAAGACCCCTGCGCTCCTCATCTCCACCGTCCTGTTTATCGCCGGATGTTCTACGCTCCCCACCACGCCGCTTCTTTGCAGCCGTCTCACCTTCATCGTCGCTTCCTATGTCCTCGTCGCCGATCTCAAACACGACGTGGTCCTCCGCAAGTGCTTCAGGTTCTCGCCGTGAGTTGACGAGTGTGATCTCGTCATCCTCTCGGGCAATCGTACGCTGTTGAAGTGTCTCGAGGTCATAATCCTCAGCATCTTCGTCTTCTTGTGCGATTTCGTCGGACATGGCGAGACGGCGGTTATTCTCCGATGGCCGCCAAAGGTACGCAATGCTCCAGAAGGTGAAAAAGTAGAGGAGGGCGAGGTAGCCGTCGAGGAGCCACCAACGGATTTTCCACGATTTTGCTGCGTAATCTACAATTCATACATGTTGAGACAGTTCAAAAATTGGTTCACGGATAATGACACACCTTCAGCTAGCCTATCAGAGAACGACACCGAAGAGATAACGAAAAATACGGCGATAATAGCCACCGTGCCAAGGAGGATATAATACAGGCGTTTAAACATCCTAAGTTTGTATCTTTGCTTCCGCACACTAAGCTGCGTCATTGTACCTAAAACAGATGCATTAGAAAGCATGCAAGGTGAAAAAAGGATTTGACATACCATTCAACGAGTACAGGATCCACATCAGGAACCCACTCAGCGTGAATGCCAGCGGTATGATGAACATCAGGAGTACCAACGCTGACGTTGCCTCGAGTGCCAGTTCAACTATACCCACGGCATACAGTACTGACGACGACGGTCATTATACCTCTATTGTCATAAAGAAAACCGAGTTTACCTCCAAAAACAAAGTGGAGCCCTGCAAGAATCTGACACTTGAGCATTGTGCGCCCTAGAGATTCGCGAACGACGCTGAGCCCGAGGGATACAACGAGGAGCATAAAGAAGGAAAGAGCGTTGCGTCCCCGCGTCCAGAATGGCAACTGCACAGGGTGAGCGACTGAATATCTATTCCATTGATTGTCCGTACCAACAAAAAGGAAGACGACGGACGCTGCGGTCTTCCCATGTGCGTTAAGATATCGGTAGTATACTAGGCATAGGTCAGCACTGAGATGAGGTCACTGACAAAATGTCCTACCCCAATTTGCAACCATTTCGATGACAAGGAACGCGACCAAGCTCGAGAGATAGTACTGAGATAGATATTAGATCGTCCAAGGTGTATAGAACTTGACAAACCTGAATGGGTAATAGTTCCGTAACATGTTTGTAGCAGAGCCATGCCCACACAGAGCCTGCAATAGGCATATACAAAGAACATGGCGAGGTAAAACTGAGCGCCTGTGATTAGAGGAGTGACAATGGACGATGTTTTCGGCTCACGTTGACTTTGGGATAGTCGGTAGGCAGGAAGCTGTCCATCAAAAGTATTCCGGAAAAGAACGACACCGTTGTATGTAGGATGAGACGGGACATCTGTAGGCGCCTGGCGGGCAGTGGGATTCGATACAGTAACGGGCACAATAGCTGCAGCCGAAATAAGCCAAGGAGAAATACTATAATATAACTTGGACTTGCCTACGCAATAATATCCTTTCTTGCGGACTTGATACTGTATAGGTTGTGTATATGCCACCGTCCCATATGGGCTCGGGTTTAGGTCATTCGTTTGTCGAAGACTGTAGTGAAGCTCTCGTGATCTCCATGGCGAAGTGTGGTTATCAGCAGGCAGAGTAGGGTTACCATCAGGACTGTCCCACAACCCTGATGAATCTGAAGATGCGCCGCTGGTCTGGTTAAGGGCAACGCTGGCAGTCCAGAAAGTAGTTTGGTTTGCAGCGGTCCCGTCATCAGAGAAAAATATGAATTTTCCGACATTATCATATGTGCAGAGACCGACTCTGACTGCGTCTGTTGTGCATACGTAGGTCTTCTGCTGGGGGTACAATTGCTGAGTTCGGCGGCAAGTCATGTTGCAAGGGGTTACTCACGGGTAGGGA
Organism: Suillus occidentalis; assembly: GCA_016628085.1. NCBI lineage: Eukaryota > Fungi > Basidiomycota > Agaricomycetes > Boletales > Suillaceae > Suillus > Suillus occidentalis. Next base: position 50,967 of record JABBWB010000072.1, read on the forward strand.
GTCATCCGTCGAGGAGGTAATGGCACCAAGATACTTGACATCCTTCCATTCATATATGACCATTGCTACCTGTCCTTGTGAAGAACTTTCGTCAAACGTGACTATGACACGTCGTGTAAGTATCTGGCAAACATATATGATACACGTGCTGCGCACCGTTAATGAAAGTGGACTGGCTTGCCCACATTCCCGAACATACTTGGCGAGAATAGTCCGCATCTGAGAACTGGACCTCATATCCAGCTGCAAGGGAGCAAGCAGACAGAACACCGAGCACGATCGCCTGGAGCTTCGAATTTTGGCGCATCCAGAAAGCGTTTGTTGTGGTTTGTTTCCCAAAGGCTTCTCGTCTTTAGAGTCGACTCTTTACGCCAGTTACTGCGCTCAGCTTCTAGTAGATAACCGAGAAGCACCGGACTACAGCACCTGCGGCGAACCCGACAGTCAAAGGCCGTTCACCACTGATCCCAATATGCTTGGAGACGAAGAGGATGTTTTTGACAGTGTCACCTGGGAGTCACCTTCGGCACCCTATGACGCCGATCACACCGTCCAACCGGCTGGCCCAGGCTTCAAGCAGAGTACAGCAGGAACAGAGGATGAACGGGGCCCACACGATCCAAAGTGGGAGGGATATCTCATTGTTACTGTCAAAGATCCTGTAAAAGAGCTTGCAGAAACTAAAGATGCATACGTCTCCTACCTAGTCTCGGCAAAGGTGCGTCATAATATAACACAATCTCTTGTGCATAGTTTTGAAATATTTGCAGACCAATCTTCCAATATTCTCTACTCCTAACCCTTTTTCTCGTCGACGATTCCAGGACTTTGTATTTCTGAGAGACCACCTTGTGAAGGATTTCCCAGCATGCGTGGTACCCGCTCTTCCCGACAAGCACCGGTTAGGTATATGTCATCCTCGTAATTTCAACATTGTCTAATCATGTATAGAGTACCTGACGGGCGACCGCTTTAGCCCAGAGTTTATGGAGCGCCGCAGACTAGAGTACGTATGTGTGGCGTGCGGACTTGTCAGTGTCTCATCTTTGACAGCCTCCACCGTTTCCTCGAACGGATATCCCGACACCCCACACTACAACGTAGCACTCTCGTGCGTGCTTTCTTCGAGTCGACAGAATGGGTACGTTGATTTAGCGTAGTCCAAACTCCCCTGACACCTTCCAGCACGTTCATATGCATCAACATCTCGCACACCCTCCAGGACCAGAACCTACACCAGGAATCATCGATAACATCTCAGACACCCTCCTCAACGCATTTGCACGCGTACGCAAGCCAGATGAACGCTTTCTTGACATGCGCGAATCTGTCGATAAATTCGAGGATGGGCTTGTCATCTGCGAGCGCCTCTGGAACCGCGTTCGTGGTCGCACAAACGGTGAGCCTACCTTATAACAGCGCGAGGGAGTATCTGAGGCTGAACGAGGTGGCGGTCTCGCTCCTGGCGAAGATCTGACAGCGGACTATCATGATCTAGCCGTCGCCGTGCAGGGACTTGGTTTCCTGGAGTCGGGGATAACAGATCCATTGAACCATTTCTCAAATACTCTGCTCGAATTTTCTGCATTGCTCAGACATAAGGCATGATACGTCTTGATAGCATTTGAGTCATATGCTCACCATTTCTTTCAGACCCAAACGACCACTGACCCTTTCCTCGTTCATCTTCATTCACTACTAACCTATTCCCACGCCAACCGTGCAGTCCTAAAACTTCGTGACCAGAAGCAACTTGATTTTGAGGAATTATCGGATTACCTCTCCGGAGTAACACAAGAGCGTGATCGGCTGTCTGCCGTCATTTCAGGGCATGCAGGAAGTACCGGTTTGGGGCTGAGCGCATATCTAAAGGACAAAGTGGACTCTCTCAGGGGCGCGGACGATGATCGGAGCCGAGTCGAGAAGATGAGAAAGTTGGACATCAAAATTAAAGAGGTGCATACACCTATTGCAATGTTTAATTGTTTATTTTTCTAACCTCTGTGTTAGCTGCAAGACGCTGTAACAACAGCGCACGAGACATCAGATGCGTTCAGTGATGAGACTCTGCGAGAACAGACTATATTCCAATATACGAAGGAAGCAGAGATGAAAGAAATGCTGGGGAACCTTGCAGAAGGTGAAATTGAATTTTATCAGTCGGTATGTCATTTTTTCAATCAGTCTAGTCCTTGCTCACAATTTGGTCCAGTCAATGGAGGAGTGGGAGCGGATTATACCTATCATTCAACGTATACGGGTTGACGTTTAGTGTTCACTAACTTGATCTAATGTTTCACATTCTGTTATGTCGCACGTCATGGAAGGACTTCGTTCGCAATGTATTACTAGTAGTTGTTGATTTATTATCAAGTATGTGAGCTAACATCGGCATATCCTTGTCCTTTGATATCGTGTGCATCATCTGGGTCCTTCGTGGCTTGGAGCTTTTGTTCAGATTCTTGAACTGCAAGGGAGATCTATGGTACTGTGAATGTCAAGCCCAATCTCATTGACATAAGCTGCATACATTGATGATGCCCGTGTCCACGGCACGAAGGACGTGCAACTGGGCTGCTTCAGATACCCCAGAGGTTGTATGCTGACGATCTGCAGGCACCCATGGTGGAGGTTCCTTGAGAAAGCTAACTTGAGTCTGTCTGTTATAAACATTTCACTAGATCCTTACATCGTCCTTGGAAGCTGATGGCACTGTGTTTTCCTTGAGTTCAAGGACCACTGCAAATGAGGCTTCATCTACCTCAGCTCAGGTGAGAAGTCTACCGTGAGAGACGAAGATAAAAGTTTACCACCAGTGGGAAGTTCGAGAACCCCCAGTTGAGACTCGATCATGTTCAGTTTGATGAGAAAGGATCGAAAATACTGGCCGAGTTTCGCGGAGGACATCGCGTCCTGCACGCTAGGTAGGCGTCATTACTTGCCCACGCAAGTGAAGAATGCAGCGTACCTCGTATCTTTGTTATAGGACTCGACCTCGATCATGTTTTGGACTGAAAAGATGAAGCGCTCAAGAGCCACTTGGTTCCTGTCCTTGATAACGACTACCACCTTGTCTACATTGCCCTGTTTTTATCGAAAACTTCACTGCCGGGGGGGATGTGAAGCTGATGATAAGAGCTCACGAGTACAAGTTCATCGGAAATAGCCTTGACAGTGCCGGAAATATATTCATTCAACGCGGGGTGGCGAGACTGAAAGACGGGCGTGTCGTATTTCTTCCGTCGCACAAATAAATCTGCTGGGTATATTTGTCTGACATAGAGGATCGTATGGATGGCGACTTCGACTAAATGTTTGATTAAATAGTGGTCATGGGAGTCGTTCCAAACCAACTCACTGAATTCAGTTATCCCCTTCACTGCTTCTGCCGCCACTCTCTCTTCAGAAATTTCTGGGAACGCCGAAGATATCACTTACGGTTCCAGGTGAGAGGTGTCTCCGACATGACCTATAGTCGAGGCAAATTTTGGTGATGGATATTGAAATCCTAAGGATATATTTATTTAGTGTTTCCTTAGATGAAAAATACTTCAGTTTGATTCGTGTTGCGAAACACAGGGGTTGGTGGCAAGTTGGTCGACTCGTGACAGTGAGAGTCGAGACGCGTAACGCGGTGTATAACGGTCACATGATCTAAGTTGCTGTGACTCTGGGAAGACTTTTCTTTCGCAAGCCGAATCGCCAGTGGAGAAACGGAGAGGATGCACACATACTTGTGTTAGATCCCACAACTTTGCGTACCTGTTATACATAAAGATGGCAACTCACAAACTGACACTGCATCCTTATTGTCCAACAATTAATGTAAAGATTACAGGGTCTCTCGTGCTAGAAGAATCGACAATGAATTACGTTCCATCCCTGACACGACCAGTGGAAACAGTATACAGACGAGCTGCGATGTTCATGCTTTGCAATTCCTGAGGACCATATGAAATTAGCAGAACTCCACCATAAATAAAGGATGAATGCGAACCTGGAATAATAGTTTTGCAGCATAAGGAATATACAACTGCGAACACGCCGTCTTGTTTTTGCATGCACGGCACTCGAAGCTTTGCTTTTTCTATTTCGCGGACGTTAGCAGGGTGACGAGTCATAATATATTAAGGTACTAACGAGGTTGGCGATTGCAGTGAGACCGCAGCTGAGGAATCGAAGTGAGTCCACGAAACATTATAGTATGAATCGAACGACTCACATATCGCAAACATGCAAACGGTAGGCATCACTAGCCTCAAACAAGCGCTCTTTCAGGAAGCCAGCAACACCGTGCGAAATCATACAATCACGTTCCATCTCTCCGAAACGGAGACCTCCATCACGACTACGACCCTCCACAGGCTGTCGCGTCAAGATTTGCACGGGACCTCGTGCCCGCGAATGGATCTTGTCGTCCACCATATGTTTGAGACGTTGGTAGTACGTGGGGCCGAGATAAACCTGCGCTTGGAGCTTTCTGCCTGTGTGGCCATGGTACATGACCTCAAGACCTCGGGACTGGTAACCTTTCTGGCGCAGGAAGGTCGATACGGACTCGACCGTGAGATCGGTGAAGGGAGTTGCGTCACCCTCGTTACCGATCAATGTTGCCACCTTGGAGAGAAGGCACTCAACCAAGTGGCCAATGGTCATACGCGAGGGGATGGCATGAGGATTGATAACAATGTCAGGAACGATTCCCTCAGCAGTGAAGGGCATATCTTCCTGTCGGTAAGTGATACCAATAGTCCCCTTCTGACCGTGACGAGAAGCAAACTTGTCGCCAATCTGGGGAATACGCGTCGACCGAACACGAACTTTGACGAACTTCTGGCCTTCCGAATTAGTCGTGATCAAAACTTGATCAACGATACCATTTTCAGTACTCTTCAAAGGAGTGGAGACATCTCGTCTCGTGTGCGTTCGAGTACGTTGTCCAAGCTCCTCGCTGTCAGGGGGAATTGGTGCAGTTTTCCCAATGATGATATCCTCCCCAGAGACACCAGTACCAGGAGCAATCAGACCATCGTCTTCAATTTTATCGTACGTGCCGTGCTTCATCCGCAGCGTAGTATCACGAGTAGGTTTCTCAAACTCCTCCAGTTGCTGCACACCACTCTTCTTCTCCAGGTCCATATAACTGCGGTAGTATATACTCCGGAAAAGACCTCGGTCGACCGAACTCTGATTCATGATAACAGAATCTTCTTGGTTGTAGCCACTGTAACAGAGAATGGCCACAATAGCATTTTGTCCAGCAGGAAGCTCTCTGAATTTCAGGTACTCCATGGAGCGCGTGGTGGCGAGAGGCTTCTGCGGGTAATACAAAATATTGGCCATGGTGTCCATGCGAACCAAGAAGTTAGTGAGGTAGATGCCCATGGCTTGTTTACCCATGGCGGATTGATAGGTATTACGAGGAGACTACAAACGGTCAACTTTCATATGTAGAAAAAGCATGACACTCACCTGATTGTGATCAGGGAAAGGAATGATACTCGCGCAGACCCCCAGAATCATGCTTGGGTGGATTTCACAGTGAGTCCAGGTATGCGAGTTGATCCCTGCCTTCAGCCGTGCAGCCGGGTCATAATCGCCGTCATTCTGGTGAGGATCAATACCCGCCGACTGCAATCTGGAGTTCTCGAGGTCTTCCGGAGTCATACAAATCATGACAGTCTCTTCTTCCTCCGCATCCAACAACTCGATGATTCCATTCTTCACCAGCTGCTCCCACTTGAACTCCTCTCCATCATCGTCGCGATAACCCTGATTCAACCATTTGATGTGTTTCTTTTGAAGGGCAAGCTGCTGGTTCTCGACAATGAACAGTGGTCGGCAGACACGACCGGCGTCTGTGTATAACCGCAGCTCCCGCTCACGGATGTCGCGAACAACAGAGACCTCAGGACTGATATCATCCTTTCTACGAAGCTTCTTAATCGTCTTCACGAGATTCGCGGGATCACGATGCACACCCATCCAAACACCATTGACAAAGACCTTCGTGCAAGGTGTCGACGAGTGCGCATTCTCCTCCAATGATTCGAGACCCCACTCCTCCAAGAACTCAATGACGGGCGCGGAATAAGAACCAACGGAGATACATGCCATGAGGGCGAGGTTTTTGACGAGACCACAAGCCTGCCCTTCTGGCGTTTCGGCAGGACAAACCATGCCCCAGTGTGTATTGTGTAGTTGACGAGGTTTAGCAATTTTGCCCTCGCGGCCGAGAGGGGTGTTGGTCCGACGTAAGTGGGAGAGAGTAGACGCGTAGGTGTACCTGTTCAACACTTGAGATACACCGGCCTTCGACGACATGGCCTTCTTTTGGTCGCCCCAATTGCCAGTAGCGAGTGAATATTTAAGACCGTTGGTAATTGTCTGATGCTTGACGGCTAGCGAGAGATTGAACTCCTTGTGCGTCTCCACACACTATGAAATAATAAGTATAGGGATATGTGTAACTAGACGGGGTAACGCACCTTCTGGAGATAACGGTAAACATCCCTCGTCAATTTCTTGAACAGCATGCGGAATAGACCAGCAAGTAGAGGGCCAGCCAAATCAAGACGTTTCTTCCCGAAATGATCACGGTCATCCAGCTCTCTCCGTTCGAGGGCGGCGAGGAGTAGTCTGTGGATCATGTATCCGAAGAAGTAGGCCTTCTTTGACTCTGAGCCTTCCGACATGGAAACGTGAGGAAGCATCTCTTTCTGCAGAATCTCCTGAGCGTAGCGAATACGCCGCTCTCGCGACAAACCAGTAGTAGTTCCACGGTTTCCAATGAAATCCAGAGCAACCTCACGGTCTTGAATGACAAAACCGTCATCGATACATGGCTTGAGCATTTCAAGCATCTGGGCATCCTGCATGTCATAGCAAATGTGCTCCAGGATGTCTCGATCAGAGATGACACCAAGAGCGCGGAAAACGACCCAAATGGGAATGTCGACACGAATGTAAGGGATGGTTGCTTTCATAACATTACCAAGCTGTGAGAGCAAGATGAACGGGGAACACCAGATAGCATTGAACTGTGCTTACCGATCGCTCCTGATTTCTGTGGAACATTTTGACCTGGAATTGACTGATAGTCTTACCACCTTTCTCCACAGCACTCCGAATCTCAGCCAAGAAATTTATCGGTGATGGCTGCGCCTTGGCAAAAACATAAACGTGGTTGGTTGCCATACGCTCCTGAGCGATGAGGACCTTCTCTGAGCCGTTGATAATGAAGTAACCTCCTGAATCATACGGACACTCGTTCAAGTCATACAAGTCCTGATCTTGCAAGTCTCGAAGTATGCAGAATGTCGAGCGAAGCATGATAGGGACCTGTACATCAGGCTAAGTTAAGAAAACACTCATCATTACCATGTAACACACCTTGCCAATCCAGACCTTCGTGGTATCCTCAGGTGCCTCATGTCGCTCGGCTTCCCACAGAATTTCTCCGGGTGCCCCATCAGGATCTTCGCGCCCGAGAAGGACTCTCTTCTTCATCTCAATGTACAACGGGGCTGAATACGTCAAATTCCGCAAACGGGCCTCCTGAGGAAACACTGGAACCACAGATCCATCTGCTTCTGTGACAGTTGGTCGCGACAGGTAAATCTGACCAAATTTGATCTCGTAGCGTCGCGTCATGTCTGTGTCATGGCCAGTGTGTTGATCGGCCTGGTCGAGGATAAGATCTGCATTCTCGTCCACGAGCTCTTGCATGGTGTTTTGTACAAACTCATCAAAAGAGTCCAATTGCTGTCTGACCAGACCTTTTTGCTCGAAAAAGCTGGAAATGACGGTCCAACAATCTTCCTGCGTTATCTCTTCGAACTCCTCCTCATCTTCCTCCATGCCGTAGTTTGGGTCATCATAATTGATCGGCGGCTGCGAGGGCTCAATTTCTGGAGAGCGCACATCAGTCAGGACAAGGATGTGAAGGAAAAGTGAAGATTACCTTGGCTCATGATTCCGACAAAGAAACGAAAAAGAGAGCTGTTGAGCTTAGGACGCAAGTCCTAGTAATTGTAGCCAATGCTGAATTGACTTTTTATACAGCGTTAAAAATTACAGAGCCTGGATAACGAGCAAGAGACAGGAAACGATGAATTAGACGTCGACGTCGATGAGCAAGACGCGTTAGTGAGCTTTGTTGACTGGTGTTGTTTACAAATGCTTCATTGTAATTCAGACGAAAAAATGTGCCAGGACCGTGGATTGAACACGGGACCTCCAGAACTTCAGTCTGTTGCTCTCCCAGCTGAGCTATCCCGGCTTGTAATCGAGTTCGTTAATCGATTCAAAGATACGAGAGAAGGCATAAATAGCTTCTTGACATTGAAGACTTTGCAAAATCATAAGTAACTAGATATATCACCAAGAACCTCCTCCCCGTCATCTTCCAAAGCGGGAGTCTGGCTCTGCTTCTTCGAGATTGTTCCTTCGTCCCCCTCAGGCTCAGCAAGAGTAAGCACAGGCGGCGGTCGTATCTCTGGAGTTGGGCCACTAAAGTCCTTTCCCGTCATTTGCGACAAAGTTTGCATATCTGCCACCACTCAAGATCATTTCCTAAGCAATGAATCAGTGGGGACTTACTATATGGCTGACGGTTGTTCAAACAGTAATTTATTCTGGCCGAATTCTTCTTATCCTCCGCTTTGAACTTGTTCTTGCATGACTTGCGGTCGCGACCAGGTAGCACATAAGACATTAATTCGTAGTTCTCCCCAAATTGCGATAGCGCCTGCAGGTGTGTATAAGCAAATATCCTCTGCATTTACCTTGTTACTTACGTCGTAGAACAACTCCGTTTCTTCAGCACTCCAGCGAGAACCTCGGAAACGCCTCCCATACGTCCCAGAATTTACAAATTTGGAGACGTCCGACTCCTCGACATGAGTATAATCTGCAGTCTCATCTCCAACATTCCTATCCACAAACAGGGACTCTTCATCGATAATGGTTTCTCCATTGGGTCCAATGCGAATTTGCACGTTATATCGACTGGTTGCGACGTCTTGCGAATAATCAAATCCGCTACCACTCGTATCTCCGACCGCATGCTGGCCACCATTCATAGGTACGGAACTGGGTTCTGCAGATATCACGGCCTCATTTGTGACGGTGCTTTGGGCAGGCGCAGAGTTGCTATGGTCAGGTTGCGCAGTATCGTCTTCGTTTCGACCATACTTTCTTGCCTCCATAGAAACTCTCATTCGTGCTCTCTTGTCCCGATTAGTTTTTTTCCAGGCCAAGTGATTATCGACAATTTGAGCTGCTTTGCTACTGACACGACCCCATCCTGTATCTTCACATAATGTAGCCATAGTCACGGCAGTCGGATCTAGATCTTCTCCGGGGTCTACACTGGCATCATAGGGCAAAGAAGGAGCACGCGTTTTGCGTGATTTCTTCGGGCCTTCAGAAGACGCACGAGATTGAGACCTACGTTTCCGGGAGCTGGGTGCTTTCGCCTCCGGTTCCGTGGGCGGGGGGATAACCACAACAGGGTGTTCTTGGATAAGAGGGAGTGTCGGAAGAGGCTGAGGAATCTGCGCTTGATGATCTCGAGTAGTGGGAAGAGGTATTGGAGTATTCATAGGCATCGCAGGTCTCTGAGGAGCATGCACAGGCGCGATAGGGAGTCTGACAGGAACCACGACCGGCGGAGGCATGGAAGAAGATGCAGTGGGAGGAGGAGGAGGCATCACAGCTACCGCAGTTGGAGCATGTTGTTGTAACAAAGGCGGAATTGGAGGACGGGCTTCAGGGATTGAGGCCAGCTGTTTCGGTGTGCTGGCCTCCGCGACGCGAGATCTCGCTTTGGTGACGGGTCTAAAGACCGTGCTTCCTTTGTCTATTTAACATAATACAATGAGATTTCTAATGAGCATTAAGAAAGCACTCACGAACTCGTGTGCTCATAAATATCAAAGACCTATATATATTAGAATGTTATCAGCTGCTTCGGAGGGAAGATGGCAACTTGCTCAACTTTGGATCAGAAGGTTTTGTCAAATATACGCAAACAACGCCTCATGAATCGCAGCCAAAACATCCATTTGCCCGTAGCTCAGGAGGCTGACTGGGAGATAAACAATACCGAGCAAGATTTTTCGAAAATTAAAAGTGCAGCAGACAGGTTACTTTTATCTACTCTCTCGTGTATCTCGTCTGATATCCTCGCAGCTTCGTCATCCTACAGTCCCTTAAGCAATGTATGATAACATTTGCCTTTGACCCACAGAAGACTGACTAATATCTACAGCAAGAGAGAAATGGCTACGCTCAACATTTCCAAAGTTCTCCAGTCGTTCAAGGGGAGGAAAACCAGCCGATGCTATTCCTCCACCACATACGATGTATAATCGCGGCAGGTGTACGTTGGAAATTGGTCCACACATATTCACAGAAACGACCATGTTTGAAGTACACTATCACCCCATCCTTGTGCACACAGCACCTGGACCTACCTATGTGCAGCAACCAGGTGCCATCTCTGCGCCACAAGGATCGTCTACTACTCCTCTCCTTTCATCATCAACGAACTCTCCAAGTATTCCACCGACGCTTATCAACCAAGTGAATGCAGCAGCTCTCTGCAATCCGACATTGGCCAATCTATTACAACTGGCCGCTTCAGGAAACGCATCCATGGACCAACTCAGAAACCTTGGCGTAACGATACAGCAACTCGCATCTTCATCCGGGGTGAACCTGGATGCTTCTTCGATGCAATCCGCACAGGCGCAGAACACAGCAACTGCTGTGGCAAATGGTGCAGCCTCGCCTATTCAGCCAGTGTATCAAACTAAGGATTTTGATATCGTAATCGAATTCCGTGAGTGTCCTTCGGACCGCTGGATTTTTCCTCGTGGTCTTGCCTCAGGCAATTTCACCCCAATGCCGGGGTCAATGGGATCATATGGCGAAATAACTCTGTCTACGCGTGTTCCGTTTGAACAACGAACTAAAGTAGTTTTGGAGTCTCAACCCGACTGGACAAGTTCGGTCGAGGACACCAGAACCCCAGGAGGTGGTCACATTTATTTTCACCGGGGCGGGTGCTCCCGTATGGGATTCGATATTACGCTGGATTGGCTCGGAAGACAAGTCAAAGGAAAATCGCAAGATTCTCGAATCCATTGTGAGCATTAAGATTAAGTCCTTGTGAAGTAGTAGATTTTCTCATCCATATGTTTTACCAAGAATACACCTCGACGAGTTTACTTGGCACATAGAATTGCAGAGGGCTCCCTACTAGCCCAAATTCAAAACGTCAGTGCGCTGCAATCACACAAGTATTGTTTCTTACGGCTCACAGGCTGCGGTTCCTACATTCTCCACGAAGCTTCTCAGGTCAGCTGCGGAGAGTAGCAATAAACCAAAACGCAAAGCGGCACCTCGTAAACCTCCTCAGACCCAGACCCAGACCCAACCTCAACCTCAGCCTCAGCCTCAACCACTATCTCAGTCTCAGTCGCAGCCTCAACCTCAACCACAGTCTCAGTTGCAGCCTCAGCCTCAGCCTCAGTCTCGGACCCAGTCTCAGCCTCTGCCTCGAGAGACAGGCCTTGTGCAACGAAGCCGAGAGCCAGCTCCACCTCCACCAAAGAGAAGGCGCCAAACGCAACCGAAATCCACGCCTCCGTTGCCCAAGATAGCTTGTTTTGCGTGCGGGCAAACAGACGTCCCTCTAATCATGGGCGGAAGTAGGTTTTTACATTCTTGCTATGGGTTTACTCTTTGACGTTGATAACTTCGCCTAGGATATTGTCGACCGTGTGTTGAAGCTGGCTGCGCTATCGATGACATACCGCAAGTAGGCAGTAGCCGGTACTCCTACCAATCCTCCGCACAACACTCGAGGCAAGGCAGTGCCTCGCATACTCCAGATGCCCGATACCAACCCACTACTGTTTCAAAGGCCCACGCGGCTTTTGTTTCGTATCCTAAAGCCCCAGCAGCAGAGCAGACGAGTAATGTACCAACGCCCGATGCCAAGCCGACCTAAATATCATTAGCAAGATAATTATGTGTACATCGAATACGTGCGTGTGATATGGGATTACAGTGATGCAGATATCCAAGATAAATGATAGGCAGAAGAGAGACTCAGGTGAAGATGCCCACTGACCAACCCAACCACCAAGCAATGACTCTAAGCTCCATGATAATGATCGCGACCTCGAAGAAAACAGCAGACCAATGAATAAAGAAAGCTATCCATATGCATGGCATGATCAACCATCGAAAACCTGAATTGTCGATCCAAGGATGCCTGTACACGAATGTACAAAAAATGGCTGCGCGTATTTGCAGGTAGGTGATAGCGAACGTGCACAAAAAGAGGAAGAAGAGTGCAAACCAGTGACGGATAGAGCGGCGAGGAAATGACGAGATATCATACCGCTTCTGCTCTCCTGTGAACTCGTTGCGATACCAGGGTATAATGAGGAAATCTGTGATATCTTCGCCGATGGTCCTCCCATAATTCCTCCAAACGGGCGCAACGTTGTCGAGGATGAACGTCAAGGCGTCCATTCCGAACTCCCAGATATGTTGATACTGATCCTTGTAGCTTTCCTCTAGTGCGATGATTTGAGAGAGCTAGAAGAGGGTCAGTAGGTAAAACAAAACAATTGACGATGTGACTATACCTCTGGGTAAGCAACTGAAGTGCGCGAGAGGGCATTGTTGTACTCGTTCTTAACTTGGGTGTGCAGACTCTTGACTTTGGCCAGAGCATTAGCCACTTCCAACTGCTTGTGTGCCAGAGCTTCCCTCTTATGACCCAGTACATTCAGTGTATCCATAAGCGACGATATGGGCTCATCGAGCAAGCTATCTGGTACCACATCTTTCTCGTCAACAGAAAGGTACATCCTGAAGACTTGTTGTTGTCGAAGAATGCGAGTATGTACGTCCTCGACGGCCCTCCACCCTTTTCGTTCCCGGGTTCCGCTAGTAACCGATGAAGGATCCTGGTTAAAAGCATCTAAAAGCTCTACAGGTAAACCTCGATGCGGAATACCATGCGCGCTGGACATCTTCGCTTGCAGGATGTCGTATTCTCGGATCTCTGCAGCGATCCTTTGTAATTTCTGGCGAACCCGATGGTTCTGCGCCCTAAGTTCATCCAGCGTCCTAGTTGGCCCTTTAAGCTAGACGTCCCCAAAGGGAAAGAAAACACTCACTGCAACTTTTTCTCATACTCATGCTCTAGTTCTTCCTCCTTGGCTTCTTCACGCTGCCTTCGTTCTGGTCTCTTGACTACGCCGGGAATAGGGAGAGACATCCGGTGTGTTAGTCTCAGATGTTTAGTGGCTTGCGGTGGAATGACGGAAACCTCAGATTCAGGCTTGTCAGGAGGTAGTTCAATCCCACGTTCTGAAGCCAGCTCAGAGGACAACGGATCCTCCAAAGGTGCAGAAGTCGCCTCGTGTACACCCGACGTCCCACCGGGCGGAGCATTGGCCTCTGTTCCCGATTCACGGGGTGATGGTAGATATGATGAAGGCGCATGAGGCTGCCTCCGATCGCGCCTCTTGCGACGATGACCAGAAGCGCCAGTGAACATCCCACTATATTCATCTGACTGCGAATGAATGATAGAGGAAGATCCCTCATCACTCTCCACCTGCCGGCGCCGTATCCGCCGAGTAAATGGAATGTGTTGACTGCTAGCTGGAGAAAGTCCGCCTGGAGAGCTCTGACGGCGGTAGGGAGATGTGGTGGATGCGATACTATGAGCAGCATCAACGAGAGCCGGGATGACATGACGCAATCCTCGACTCTTCTCATCAGCGCTCTTGTAATCGCCGTTCATCGAGTTGTGCGCAGAGTCAATTTTGGGCTCGAATGAAATTTGGCCATCTGAGGAGCGTATTCTTCTGAGTGAATCTCCGAAAGAATGATGTAAGCGAGGGGGAGGATCTGATCGGATGAAAGGGATATGACGGAAGGATTAGCGACACATCTGAAGGGAGTGATCCCCCCCTGAGCAGATGTAGAATCGTCACGAATGATAGGCAAACTAGAATTTATCCTATTGGATTTAATATATTCTTCCACGATCAACGCCGACAAATGCCATTTCGATCGTTTGCCGCCATTTTTGTCCAATAGGTGTTTGAGCCAAGTGAGTGGCTCGGCGCTATCTAACCAGGCCTGCGCGCCCTGATCAGATTCAGCGTACCACCGCGCGGCTTTCGCGAGGTTGATGGGGTCTTCGTTTGAAATGGAATTATACACAAGGTTGTACCTCCGTCCTAATTGGTCGCTAACAATAGCTGCCTTGCGGAATGTGGGCTGTTTAGTTTTCGATCTAATCCTGGAAATCCTATCTGTGCAGTAAAGTAAGCATGTGATTATGTGGCAACCCGTCTCCAAGAGCTCACCCGCAAAAAGAGTATCTTGCTTTTCCAATACGGCTTTATTAGAAGACGAAACTCTGTCTTTGCCTTTCCGTTTTCCCAATGTCCAACGCTTTTCAAGTCTTTCTTCTTCAGACTGGGATCCGGTCCAATCCAAAGTAGCACCCGCATTCGACGAAAGTGGGACAGGGTGAAGGGGGACTGCCTGTACAGATGGGCTGAAGTCAATGTCTAAAGGAGGACGTGAAGAATGAGTGAAAGTAGGCGGAGATGCTGGAGGAGGCTGTTGGAAAGAAGTGTCTTGCCTCGGCTCGGTAAGAGTTTGACCTTCTATAACAGTTGGCTGTGATGGGGTGAATGACTTGCGATCTCGCCTTCGAGATTGCAGTTCTAGGGCTCGCTGAACATCTTGGAGAATTTTGGGATCTGGATGAATAAGTTCATGAGTAGTCACACAGCTAACAACCATTCTACTTGCCCTCATGAGCTATGTTGTGAACGTGAACCGTCAGTGTTAAGATATAAGCGGAAGTGTGGGACTCACACAAGTCATATTCGTCCGAGAAAGCCGAAGGCTCAAACTCAGCGACGAACGGGTCCTTGAGAGCAGACAAGCCTTTACTCTGACTCATTCTCTTAGACCTTCGCCGTAACTCGACGCTGCGAGATGAATATCTCTTCGGAGAGATCTCAGGGAAGATTCCAGGAGTGATGTCCTTGGAAAGAGGACGACCCTTTCCATCGCCTATATCCTTCAGCTCTTTCATTGGTGGGATAGGGGGACCAGGAGGACCCTATGGATGAACGTGACGACTCTCCATGAGGTAATGCGGCAAGGAACTGGTCTGGAAAACGGATGCGAGGAAGGGGTGAAGTGTCGTGTTTAGGAGTTGTTGTTTGACTGAAGCTTGTCGATAGAGCAGGATCTGGTTCTGATTCTGCCATTCACATGCGAGGGAGCTCAAACCAAGCTGAAGACGGCGCTGCGAAAGGACATTGAAGTGCAGAAGGCGTCACATCATGGCAAATTGCTTTATATAGAAATAAGTGATATACACATGCCAAGACATTTCCATGTGATTACAACGAGGTCAAGAGTCAATAATACAATCTAACGAGCTCTCTGGGGTATATGTGCTATGTATTTCAAGAAAGGTTGTATGGATGTATCATGTTCAGGAATAAGTCTAAATCGATGAGGGGATGTGGGACATAAAAACAAGATCATGTTCTGCCATTGTTCTGCCAGCAGTTTAGATCTTCTTTGAAGTAGATATTGTCGCCGAGCGCAGCCTGTTGAAGGGGTTCACCCTAACGGATTGGACTTTCCAAGCTGAGGGGCCTTTGGCTTGTGGAAACGAAGGCGACGAACAGCCTTCACCGAGGCTGCGCGACGCCGTGTAGGCATATGTATCTGTGGAACGGGAGCTAGACATCACAGATGAAAAGTTAGAATAGTCCATGCACCAAGCTATAAAACGCACCATTTGGAGGCAAATCATAAAGAGGATGCTGGTGTTCTCCGGAGTGGTCGAACGAAAATCGACGAGGATGACCAAATTGAGGACATGTGGTAGGAGCGCAGACTGGCGGACGGGGAAACGCCATAGATTCTGATTCTGAGAGGCAGTGGGGAAATTGGGGAATCGGGGGAAGAGGCTTTGAGGAATCTGCACAAACTGGTGGACGGGGCGGCGTCCTAGAACCAGATCCATATTGACCGTGACGTCCAATCGACATGTCGCGCTTGCGGTCGTGCCTCCAATCGGTAGAAGCGCGAAGCTCTCGTTCGCGATCAACGGGTTCACAATGTTGTCGCTTGCGGTCAACACATGCATGGCGCACTCGTTCGTAATCAATTAATGAAGGGTGTTCTTGCGGTTGGTCAAGAGACACATGACCCCTTCGTTCGCGTTCAATAAATTCATGCATTGCGCGCTTCATTTCAATAGACTCTGTATTTCGCCATCAGATTGGGCCAACACATTACGAGCAAATAAAAACAATTGACATACCTTGCTCTATGGCTGCGATAATCCGATCATTCTGGACACCGACATCATCCCGCATGACTGAATACTCTCGGTTGGAAATAAACGGTGGGGAGTTGTCGTCTGTCGCGTGCAAGCCTGGTATTTGCTGTGCATCAGGGTGCCATCGAGTGTTTGCGTCCTGTGTCATCGTAGAAGCGCGCGGCCGGCGCGGGGGAAGTGGCTCGCAGCGAGTCTGATTTGAGGAAGGGATGGGCTGATGGCAGCCATACAGCGCAGCAGTATTGAAAGACATCGCAGCAGTTGTAGGAAATAGAAAGATGAGAGACGGTTGGGGAAGGTGACTTAAGAGGGTGAGAGATGATGGAGTGCATCACAGAGAAACGGGGAGGTTAAATAGGCAATGGCGAGCACATACGCGAGTGGCATGTCTCCACAACTCTGAACAGTGGTAATCCACCAGTGGACGGTGGAAGACAACGCAACACAATAGTGGAACAATGACATAGCAATTGCACAGACCTGAGAAGATGCTAAATGTGGCAGGCACGCTTGTGAGGTACCCGCAATGGAGTGTCCATAGTAGGGTGTCTGTCGTCAACAGTGTTCACTTCAATGTATGATAAGCAACTGTGTTTTGATTATCTCACACTGTACGAAGTGTGATGAGTCACTGGTGAGATATGGCGAGAAAATGGTAAACTATAGCTTGCGGGAGCCACCCTGCATTGTTCATCCATACGATGTCCATCACCTTGGTAGCGGGCGGGGGTGATTTTGAACTCTTCGCTTCAATACAAGTCGCGCCAACATAGCTGTAGTGAAGGCAGAGAGGGAAAACCTGTGATGTTTATCAGTGTGCAAATATCATACAGTATCAAACCGATACAAACCAGGTGATAACATATGAAAGGTGGGCGTTGCGAACGTCAACAGAAGCTGCGCGTCCAAGTGGTATACCCTTACTCAAGCGCGACGCGGCGTCTTGAGAGGAGCCTTCTGAAAACTAACATTGATAGCCGGTACAAAGTGGCCATTTGAATACGTACCATAGATCTGTTCTACTAATACTGGCTGTACATGTTTTGCTTCGCCACCAGCGTAGTCCGCCATAGCATCGACGTCAGCCCAGTACCACATTCCTTCAGTTGGCTTATTGTCTGGGGTAAAGCTGTTTCGGGTATGCGATGTTCTCAACATCCCTAATATTTCGACCTCGCCTGCTTCCCCTCGTTCGAAGGTATCGGCATCGGCAAACTCTTTTGCAACGAAACCGCGGTCCACGAGGACAGTTGATCCGTCAGACCTGATCAATGGTGTGACAACATGATACCCATGCGAACCCTCCCGGACGCGAGGACCCAGAAGCATCGAGTGTTCATGATCCCATCTACCGCGGAGTAACACTCGACGATAGACGAACTCTGGCACGACAGAGAGACTTACTCGGCGACCTACTCAGCTTCAACTCTGCAATGATGCTGTGATGTACGCACTTTACTCGCTTGGGAAGAAAGATCGGCTCTCGATGGAGTTTCTCCTGAAGCTCATCTATCAAGGCCACTTTCCATTGCAAACGTTGCATCTGCCAAGTTCCCAATGCAAAGGTGAAAACCGGGATAAATCCTAACACGAAGATCGTCGGGCTAAACCAAGAATTCTTGCGTGCGGTATAAGATTTTGTTGCTTGTGAGTCCTCGCTATGAAGCCATCGATGCGTTTTCATGATGGTATCCCGCCATTTTGACCTCGACGCAGCCAACCGCTGCA
This sequence comes from Suillus occidentalis, assembly GCA_016628085.1. NCBI lineage: Eukaryota > Fungi > Basidiomycota > Agaricomycetes > Boletales > Suillaceae > Suillus > Suillus occidentalis. The sequence goes on from JABBWB010000072.1 coordinate 69,109, forward strand.
GCATGTTTATGAGAGAGGTACTTACTAGTAGTACTACTACTAACCGGTAAGTAGGTTTCAATTCCCACGGCTGCTGACACGGCTGCGGGGCTTTCTCTGAATCTCTCGCCAAAGTTCATTCTTCTTCTCTTCAATCTAATTATTGGCGTTGGGCATACATGTACGTTGAACCCAATCAAATGAAGGTTTGAAAATGACTCATAACCCAGATCATGCAGGTCTTCCAGGCGACGTCCAAACTTTGATATTGATGGTGACGAGGTCCACTACCCCACCAGGCCCGTCGACAAGGACAAGGCAGAGAACGAGCTTGTGATTAATATCAAGAAAGCTACGAGCCCAGAGGAGTCAGCTCCGAAGCAGAAGCATGTCCGAAGTACGTGTCCAAACTTCTATTCTCGATCGGCAGTCTCGTTAACCTCAGCAAAGAATGTATCGTCTACACTTGGGATTACCACAGTTCAATATCTTTCTGGAGTGGTTTACGGGTGCAACCCATCTTGTCTGACGAAGTTCAAACTTTCAAGGCTCTGATTACTGTACATAAAGTATTACAAGAAGGCCATCCTGTGGTGTGTGACTTACTCACCGATGGCTGCCAGCACCTAACTATTGGTTCTCCCTCAGACAATCAAAGAGGCTCACGGCCAAGCGGGATGGTTGGAAACTTGTGCCAGGACTGTTGCCACAGAGGGTCAACGTGGTAAAGCATCTGTTTTCGAGTCATGCCTGTCATGTGACCCTGTCCATAGGTTATGGACCATTAATCAGGACCTACGTCCAGTTTATTCTGGCCAAATTGCGTTTCCACCGCCTGAGACAAGAATTCAATGGGTTGTTTGAATACGAGGAATATATCTCGTTGAAAGGCATCGATGACCCCAATGAGGGGTGAGTATCTACCCATCACTAGATGCTAATTCATATCGACAACTTTGATAGTTATGAAACTATCTCAGACCTCATGGGCCTCCAGGACCAAATCGAATCGTTCCAACGGATGGTGTTTTCTCACTTCAGGCATTCTGCCAATAATGAATGTCGTATCTCTGCGCTGGTGCCCCTGGTCAAGGAAAGTTGGGGTATTTATCGCTTTATCACAAGCATGCTTCGCGCCATGCACCGAAGTAAGGACGTCACAGCTATCCGTCGTCGAAGCTCATCGACCTTTCAGGAACGAATGACCATGACGCACTGGAACCCCTCCGCCAGCGATTCAATGCGCAACACTATAATTTAAGAAAATTCTACTATGAGTGTTCAAATCTCAAATATTTGACCGGCTTGATCAATGTTCCTAAATTGGGTCAGGTATGTTATGATGGCTCCTACCGCGTCCCAAATTCATATCCCGCACAGGAACCTCCGAATTTGTTGGATACTGGAAGTGCTCCAGACCTTCCTGCGAGGCCCAAAACTGCTGTAGCTTCACCAGCTCCTCCCCCAGCTGCACCTTCACCCGCACCTGACGCAGCTGTTGTCAATGAGCAAGCCCGTATGCTCAAACAATATGAAGACCAGCAAGCTGCTTTACGCGCACAACGCGAAGCTGAGGAACGTCAGAGGTTGGACCTTGAGGCACAGCAGCAGCGTGAATTTGAACAACGGCAAAGGGAACAAGCAGAGCGGGAACGCCTTGCACAAGAGCAGCTTATGCAGCAGCAGATGATGCAGTACAATAACCAAGCTGCTCAGCAGGTCAGTGATTATGAGCGCGAGCGGTTGGCTATGAGGGGGCAGTACGAGCGCGACCAGCTACTTCTGGAACAATACGATCGAGTGAGTAATATGTGTGACTTATTTCCCACATGCTCATAAATTCGATAGCGGGTGAAAGCATTGGAGGGCGAGCTTGGCGGAGTAACGTCCAATATCCATGCACAAATGGCATCGAAGGACGAGTTGATCAAGCAACTCCAGGACCAAGTGACCCTTTGGCGGAACAAATACGAAGCACTGGCAAAACTCTACAGCCAGTTACGGACAGAACACCTGGACATGCTTTCGAAGTTCAAGCAACTGCAACTCAAGGCTAATTCAGCGCAAGAGGCCGTAGACCGCATGGAGCGTATGGAGCGCGACCTGAAGGCTAAAAACTTAGAACTTGCTGATATGATTCGTGAACGCGACCGGGCACGATTTGATATCGATCGCCAGAAATCCTCACACAAAGATGAAATTGACCGCCTGCGCCGTGAGATTAATTTCGCGAACGAGCGTGCCGAAGATGCAACACGCTCCAAGAGTTCAGAGGTATCGGGTGTGTTGAGCAAATATAACCGTCAGCTCACAGAGCTTGAGGACTCATTACGGGTGTGTTATACTCATCTTTACCGATTTTTCTAATATTTTGTCGCAGTCCAAGCAAATGCAAATCGATGACCTGCTTGTAAAACTCAACAACGCTAGTGGTGACATGGAGCGTCTGAGAGATGAGAAGGATCAAGAGATCTTGATTCTTCAAGAGGGTATGGATAGCACCATCCAATCGCTTTCTGAGGCACAGCAGGTCCGTTTTTGTCCCTCCATTGAAATTTACTGATGCTGATGATATCTTTGCAGAACCAAGGTCTCAGTGAAGAAGCAACGAATGCCCAAATCGACACCCTTATTCTCGACAACCGAAAGAAGCTCAACGAGGTCATCGGTGCGTACCATTTGGGCGCTATTTGCACCTCGTAATAAGCTCACTCGTGTCGCAGATTCAATTCTACAGGCCTGCGTGCAGAAAGTCGATGACGCCATTTACGAGCTTGAGTCACCAACCCAAGCTGGCAATATCAATTCCACGCCCGAGTACACGTTGTCGATGATCGAGAAGGCTATAAATAACGCCACGGATTTCGCGATGATCTTTAATCTCCACCTCAGTGGCGATGTTGGAGGGGATTACGTCGACGTCATTAAGGGCGCCAACGAGTTCGCACAAGTCCTTTCAGATGTTCTCGTCAATTGCAAAGGTGTCACGCGACTCGCTAACGACGATGATGCCTCGGACAAGATCGTTGCAGTAGCCAAGAGCGCCGGTGACGTTGGCCTACGCTTCTTCTTGAACCTGCAGTCCTACAAGCTTGATCTTCTGCAACCTGCACAGCGCAAGGAAGTTTCAATGCGCAACAACAGCGAAGCACGAACCGCCCTTACTCGTCTCTCGGAAGTCGTTGACACGCTCATACCCAAAGGCACCAAGGGGGGTGCATTGGCACGGGCCAATGGTGACATCGGTGACATTGTCGAGCACGAAATGCAGAGCGCTGCAGCAGCCATAGAAGCTGCTACTCGGCGTTTGCAGGAGCTCATGTCTCGGCCCCGTGACTCCGCACGGTTCAGCGCAGTTGATCTGCAAGTCCATGATTCTATCCTGTCCGCCGCCATGGCAATCACAAGCGCCATTGCAAGGCTCATCAAAGCTGCCACAGAGTCTCAGCAAGAAATTGTTGCACAAGGCAAGGGCTCTAGCTCTGTCCAGCAGTTCTACAAGCGGAACAACAGATGGACGGAGGGTCTTATCTCAGCTGCTAAAGCTGTAGCATTTGCTACCAACCTTCTTATAGAGAGCGCGGATGGTGTGCTGTCAGGCACACATTCCCTTGAACAGCTTATCGTGGCCTCGAATGAGGTAGCAGCAGCCACTGCCCAACTCGTAGCAGCCTCCCGTGTTAAGGCCAACTTGATGTCTAAGACTCAGGAGCGCCTCGAGCTTGCTGCTAAAGCGGTGACGGAAGCATGCAAAGCGCTTGTCAGACAAGTGAAGGCAGTCTCTGCGAAGCAAGCAGTTGAAGAGGAGATGGACTACAAGAACATGGCCGTACTGGAGTACAAGAGACGCGAGATGGAGCAGCAGGTCGAGATTTTGAAACTGGAGAAGGATCTTGGGGCAGCAAGACATCGTCTGGGCGCGATGAGACGCGCGGGTTATCACACTGATGGAACGGACTGATGGATGATCGGAACATGATGTATCACTTAGGTAGTATTCATTTAATTTACTTGCTTGTGGAATTGCCAGGAAGATCTGCGACCCACATCATGAACTCTAAGGCTTAAAAAGGTCATCGGCCAAATACTTTTGCCGCTCTACAAAGCGAAACCATATATGCCCAACAAACGATGGTCACACAGAGACCGTTGATATAAGTGGTTGGTACGGGTAATGACGAGGGAGGGGTAAAAATGTAGTAAGGCTTAAACTACTAAGACAATGCGTTGAAGGTGTCAGTATATTAATATTGGAGCAGTAGCGTAAGTAGCGTAAAAATAATGGACTGAATAATTGATCGATTTAAAAGAACGTGTCTATCAGAAAAAAAGGCTACATCGCATGGGGATATAACCCCGATCTTCGTCAGTCGAAGTCCCGGGTGAAATCAAAAGACTCTTTGCCGCTGTCAAAATCCAGGAAGCTGCCTTCACAGCAACTAGCGTCATCTGCAATGTCCAGGAAGGAAGGCTTCCTAATTACGGATCGCTGCGGCACCGTTGTGTTGCCTACGAATGATGGTGTTCGAATTGGAATTGCACACTTCTGGCGAGGCGGAGGCGGCGGCGGCGATAGAGGGATGAATGGGACATTGCTGGTTCGCGTGCTAAACAAGTCTTCATGGTACATCGTGTCGGCGGTATGTGGACGAGCTCGTGAACGTTGTAGGGGAGAGAGACTAGATTTAGTGGATGGAGATCGGAATTTTGACGTCGAGGAAGCGGTTTGTGCAGTGGAGGGACGTGGAAATGATCTAGGCGTGGGTCCTTTGGAAACACTTGAGACGCTGCGAGTAGGAGCCAAATGCGGAAAAGACGACAACGCCGTCTTTAGACCTTCTTTCCTATACATGGTACCATACATAGGCGTCGATGCAAATGTGGCACGCTGGGGATTTCGTAGAGCCTCTCCGTACTTCGCGTCAAATTCAGCCTGCACAATTGCCTCCATCTTCAACATTTCCGCGGGGGACATGATGTGTTGCGGGGTAAACTCCGCGGTTGGGGACGCCATGCCCGATGCAAGCGGTTCTGAAGAAGGCTCGTCGAGCAGGGAAACAACAGCTCTGGGTGACATCAAGTGGGAGCGTCCTGCGTCCGTTGGAAGACTGAATACTGAGCGTAAATCTTCATCTGTCATCGCCGTTGACGGTTTCCTGGAGCCCGAAAACATACGTTTTCGCACAACAGTGTGAGGATGTGGGAGCGATGGTATACGACTTTCAGCTGATAAAGGATCGTGATCGGGTGGTGTGGAAGGGGAGGCTGGTGTAGAAGCAGAAGCAGGGGGAATATAGGCGCGTGAACGATGAAAAGAGTGTTGTTTTTTTATTCCCTTGTCACCTTTAGAAAATTCTTGCGTGCCGCCCGAGCTTGATTTAGCCTGCTGCAGGGTTGAATGTGACATAGACTTTTTCAGCTGATGGAAGGCTAGCGGTGGAGACGATTCCACATGAATGCGGTTCGACTCCTTTACCGGTTGGAGCTGAGTTTCGAAGTTGCAATCAAAGCCTAGGCTGATCTCTTTATAGCGATAACGTTGACTATTAATTTCCTCCATTGCTAAGTCTTGGATCCGCCAGGTGGCTGAAGCACACGATATGCCGGAAGAACCCTCATCCAATAATGGCAATTTATCTTCGGCACCGTCGTCCGCGGGGGCGGATGTGATATGTGACAATGTAGGAGGTGGGGGAAGCTCACAAGCTGGAGCAGGACGAGAGGTGGATTGTTGGCGACTGAGGGTGCGAGAGCGAATATACACTTCGGTGGAGGGAGGCGTAAGTCTTTTTCGAGGCGGAGCCATGACTAGGCTAGGTGCTGTATAGCCCCTTGGACAAGTTGTTGATCGTACAGCCCCAGCAGGAGAATCTGGGGGCCCTTTGTGACTTTGATCGGTCAAGGTTACTGCAGATCCTTGCTTTGACAGCGAAGGCTTAGAGGATCTATCCAAAGAGCCGCAATGCACAGGGCTTTCTAGGTTTTTGCGATCGTCTATTATCTCGTTTCTCTTGGATATTTCTCTACTGAACGAGTTGAGGGCCGAAATTTCTGCAAGAGCAAAAAGTCCCTACCTAGGCGATGTGCATCGGCCGTCTGCTGTAGGAGACTGACAAGGTCCAGCAGACTCAAGTGACGGTGTCGCATTGCGACTATCGCTGTGAGACTGTGAGGACATCGAGAGATGTGACGGATGTTGCAAAAAATCGACTTCGTCTTTATTTGAAAATACATCATGCGCTGAAGTGCTGGAGTAGGCAGAAATTCTACCTCGGTCTAAGATAGTTCGGGGCACAGAGATACCGCCTGATGCGAAAGGATCAGGGTCCGATAGTGTCAAAACCGAGCGAGGAAATGAAACGCGATCTGTCTGAATATCAGGTGGGGTCCTAGGTTCGAGGGACTCGTCTGCGGAGCGGACAGTGGATGAAATAGATTTGGCGGGAGGTCTATTAGTGTACTGGTGAGGCTTCGGAGGGGGAGAAACGAGGGATGGTACTGGAGAATCAGGGATAGCTAGAGTGGGACGCGACTTTTTGGGCTTTCTGCCCATGACAGACGCAAAAGGACTGAATTTGCAGGCATCAGATTGCTTTGAACTTTCGACATGCATGGGGAGTTTTTCAGTTGATACTGAGCGGTCAAAGTCATTGGAAATGGGAGATTTGGGAGTTGTGACAAGTTTTGAAAACCAATTTCGGGCTGAAGACATGACGAGGAGTAAAATGAGTGTGAGGGCTTATGCCCTGGCAGCGTATAAAATATACAGCGGGTCCGTTCTGAGGGGTAATAATCTTGATTGTTAGAATACAAGCAGACTTGATTTGAGAAGGACGGAGGACATTAATCCCAGTGATACACTGCTGCTTTGAAGTGCCTGCAGAAGCAGATGAATGAAGGAAAGGAAGGGCTGGCAGTAAAGCAAGCAAGCAATCAAAAATATTTGATTTCCGTAGCTACCGTGTAACATTTGCCGGACAGGCGGATGTAAACGGACGCTTTGACTTGAAGCAGGTACGTAACTTTCATATCACACGATCATGTGTCTCAAAATCAGTGAAATCTTGGCACGTTCAGCTTGCAACGTTCAAAGCTGCGCAAAGTTGCAACGACTATCAGAAGGAAGGGCAAAAACTTCATCAACATCTGAGACCGAAGACTTAGATTTGCCGCAATGAAATCGAATGACGTGGTCTCGCGGATAACCTCAAATTTGACTTGATTTGTTAGTGTACGAAGGCGCATACGTATCCTCGACCTGTGAGAACGTGGTAACCAAGTTCATAACTGTTCATGAAATAATTAGCCCTGGGAAGCAGAATGAGGTCACAAGGCTAGCGCTGTTCAACGTCGGCCCCCACCAAACGTTAGTCAGCGCTTCGACCGAACTTAGTTCGACTTACCGCGGTTCCGATGATTCATCTAGATGAGCGTTAGAATGTTCGACAGGTGCACGCACAAAGTACCAAGGAACATGCCTAATGCTCACAATGAGGAGGTACTCATGATAACTATATAAGCTTGTCAAATGGGTGGAAGTTTACAACGTGTCTGATACCCAATATAACTGGGACATGAGTTCGGAATGATCCGTGCCGACCGTTGGTAAGGCCGCAGCGTAGCTGGCGAGGATAGAATTAAAGGCAAGTAGGCTGCGTCGCAGAAAATGGGATGGAATGTATAACTTAGGCTGTGGATCACCCCTCGCCTCAACCCAACTCCGCCCACACATCCTCCTCATCACGGTCGTGCACAGCCTGCGCAGCCCGTGGCATATCTGACATGCGAGCCGGTTGCTCATCGTCCTGTGCATCAAATAATACTGCATCCTGTACCAGTGGTCGACCCAGTTCTGGGTCATCATCTTGATTTTCATCCTCCAAATCATAGTCGAGGCTAGTATAGCCTGCTCTCCTAATTGCAGAGATATCAATTGGTTTTGGCCTGGAAAATATGGACTGGCCGGACCTGTCTTCGAGGTTAATGTACGGCGCGTATACTTAAATGTGAAACACACTGTCGCATGACCGCTGCTAGACGGCCAAATTGTAGGACATTACGTGCAATAAGCAGTAGAGTGTCCAACAACTCTTCTTCCTTGCTCCCCGCTCCACACCCCGCAAATGTTATCACCAACAATGTGATCGCACAGAACAATGTGAGTATAAGGTCCAACACATTAAACTGGTGATCTCCAAAATTGCTGCTCGTACCAAGTCACCTCGGCGACCAAAATTCTGGGATGCATGGATACGTACCCGACCAAATGCAACCAGACGCACACCGACCTCCAGGATCATACTCGTGTTGATTATTATCTCCAAGATATAAAACGACAACCCTGGACATCCGTCAGACAGACTGAGCACGACGGTTGTCACGGACAGGGCCGCCATTGACAGGTAGAGAAATATGTACGTGTGCGAGTGCACAAAGCGATTCGCAATTCCGCGGGTTATTTCTTTGCGAGTTAACGCATAAATGGACCGCGTGGGGCTACATATATCAAGCAATACATGAGCAGACCAATAGATGCATGACTTCAGTATACATACACAGGTTGCGCTGCACCATTTGTGGTGTCATTTAAGGCGTCCGACTCCGCCGACTCGTACACGTCGGGCATGGTGGTTGTGACTTTGTAGTATAAGGCTCATATTGCTGCGTGCCACAAACAGCAACCGAGAAGAATAGGCAGTGTTCACAAACAACTACAAATAAAGGTATGTCAATACCTTGACTCATCTGATCCATCCCATTCAGTCCTTTGCTCATCGTCACTGAACATCTTTCCTTTAACCTCGTAATAAGAAAAGCTAGCCAACATGGGTGGTGGAGACTTGAATATGAAGAAGTCTTGGCACCCGCTCCTGCTTAAGAATCAGGAGCGGGTCTGGCTTGAGGAGAAGAAGGCTGTGAGTGCTCATTCGTACTTTGGGATCATCGTTGACTGATTTTGTTTCATAGCTCGAGGAAAAGAAGAAACTCGACCAGCTGCGCAAAGAGAAGGAGGAGGAAAGGCAGCTGCAGGAGCTCCAACGGTTACAAGAAGAGCAAACGGGAAAGAGAAAGACTGAGAAGCTAGAATGGATGTATGCGACTCCTGCGACTGGGATCAATCAGAACGCAAACGATTTAGAGGACTATCTGCTGGGTAAAAAGCGGGTCGACAAGATTTTGACTGCCGATGAGAACGCGCAGGTGTGTTATGATCTCTCTGTGGCTTTCATTTAGGGATTAACAAGTGACTTTTGTAGCTTGGCGCCTCTCACAAGAACTTCATCGCCATTCAGAATGCTAATAATGTTCGAGATATTGCCGCAAAGATTCGTGAAGACCCATTACTCGCTATCAAGCAGCAAGAACAGGCCGCATATCAGGCACTCATGTCCAATCCCCTCCGTCTTCGTGAAATGCAGGAACGGAATGGAATAAAACCGAAGAAAGACAAGAAAGAGAAGAAGCGAGAGAAGAAGGAGAAAAAAGAGCGGCTTGCCAGGGAACGATTGGACCGATCAAGGTCAAGGAGTCCTGTAAGGGAATACAAGAGAAACGATCGTCGATATGATGCTGACGATGACCGCTACTATCGGAGACGAAGCAGAAGCCGCTCTCCTGGCTACCGCAGAGGTCGTGACTCTCTTGACGATGGTGTTCGAACTTGGCCCCGCTCGGACGAATCAGACGATAATGGCTATGCGCGTCGCAGAAGCATTGAGCGTAGTGGCAAACGCACGGAAGATGATAGGAAACGGAGACGCAGTCCTAGTCCCCCGCCTCGTAACTCATACCCGAAGCGTTCACGCTATAGTCCTCCGAGATCTGATTCCCGGCCCGGACCTTCCATCAAGAAGCAGCCATCCAGTGCCGTGGAAGACCGTGCCGCCAAACTGGCTGCCATGCAGTCGGGTGCCGCCAGCATGGAGGTGGAGCGGCAACAGCGACTTATGGCATTGCTTGAGAAAGAGAAGGCTGACCTGGAAGCGGAAGAGCAAGCCCGCGCAAAGTCAAAGGGCATGGGCGGCTTCTTGGGTCAAGAACAGAAGAAAGTCTTTGGCGGCGTGGGTGGTTTAGAAGACAGGCTCAGGCGGGGAAGAGGCGGCCTGGTTGCTGATGCGGACTGAGATGTATGTATATTATTGACACGCTGAATTATTGTACCCATACTATTTGAACAGTGGTTGGCACTATAGCAACCTCACTCATGACCTCCTAAGGGTGTCGCCTGTAGTTCCTGTCTCCGTTCTGAGTGAATCTGAATTTCGAGCTGAGTGAGGTTAAAGGCACCACGATACGGTATTGACAATTGTTCGCGAACTAGAGCAACGATGCATAACTCTTAGCTGGACAATACGGTCAACGGTCAGACTCTTAGACAAGGATTGTCGATCAAATAGTAGAGAGCTGCTGCAGGGCTTACAACGACCAACCCCGTTGGGATGTCGCTATATCCGCCTCATCTTCATCCTGTCAAAGAACGATAAGTGATATCGATATCTGGCCCCGCATGGCTTCTCATCTCGGTACATTTCTCTCCCCTAGTTGACCGCGCGTCTTGAGGTCAAGACTTCCCAGGACAGGTGGCCAATGAGGAGTACATGGTATTACGACCACCTCTACACCTTCAGCGAGATCTGGTTAACCACCTCCTCCGAGAGCACCGTTGTCTGGAAAATTACGTCCCGTCGGTGTTACAAGCGCTGGTATCCGACATAGTCAGCAGCGAGTTGTCTCCCGTGGATTAGGTTTGCCTCAGGCTTGTTCGTTCCGAAGGTCCTTGTGTCGCCAATATCGGTTTTCAGGGTTGAATGGGCTGGCACCCGTGCAGGCGGAGTTGCATATCCTTATATCTGACGTCTTTGGGGAATTTCAAGTTGAACCTAAACTGAGCATCTGGCGTCGACGTACTACGAGGTGAAGAAGACGTGTGCAAGATACAAAATGACTCATCATATCTTTTGCCGCTGCAGACGCGTCAGTATGCGGCATATGTTTGCCGTAACTTACAAATTACTGTCAATATTATTGGCATCAAATTTGCACATAATTTCACAGCGGGCCCGCAAAATGTGAGCGCCAGCCCTTCATCCTTAGATTCCTTCACCTCGGCTTGCCCAAAGACGGAGCGGTTGATGGATCGTATTCGCTGAAATTTAACAACAAACTGCTCATCAAATCATGTTCTCGAGCTCGTACGTACTGTCGTTCTTATATATAAATAGTGAGTGGCAGTCAGGGAGTCCCCTTCAAGTCATCTGAAGTCCCCATAGATCGTTGGGTATAAGTCATGACCCATGCTGGACAAACTCACCATAGCCCTGTAACCTCGCCCAAGACTGAAGGTACTGTGCTACATGCACCCGACGAACAGAAGCACAACGAACAGACTGTAGAAAAGTCACAGTCGTATAGTATATACACTCGCCGAGAAAAATGGTTCATTGTAATGATTGCCTCTCTAGCTGCATTGTTTAGGTGCAGTATTTTCATCCGCATGTGAACCAGGGGGACATTCTAAACATACCTCTAGCCCGCTGACTGCAAATGTGTACTTCCCTGCAATACCGACAATCGCCTCAGCTTTTCACACATCTATAGAATCAATCAATCTGAGCGTCACCGTTTACATGGTCCTTCAAGGCATCTGTAAGCAAATGATTAAAACGTCTGTCGGAGGAAGGATTACCTCTAAACCAAATTAGCTCCTATGTTCTGGGGGACCATGGCAGACAGAATTGGGCGACGTCCCATTTTTCTTGTTTGTCTCCTTGTCCTGTGTTTATCTTGTATCGGCTTGGCTTTGATCCCGACCTCCGCGTACTGGTCACTGATGCTCTTGCGATGCATCCAGGCTGCTGGTTCTGCCAGTACAGTTGCACTAGGTATGTGTGCACTTCTTGGTTATACGTTGTCATCTTATAGGAGCCGCAGGTGCTGGGGTGATTGGAGACATAGGTACTCCTGCAGAACGCGGGGGCTTTTTTGGTCTCTTCACATTGGGACCACAAGTACATAACGTATTGCTTTTGTTGCACTATGCACTCTAATACCCGCGTAGGTTGGCCCTGCTCTGGGACCCATTATTGGTGGTATCCTTGCAGATAAGCTTGGATGGAGGTTAGTTCCTATCTAGTATATTGAATGCAGCTGAATGCGTTACAGATCTATCTTCTGGTTTCTATGCATCATGTCCGCCGTATGTTTCGCTCTCATTTTAATGTACGCAATCCATTTTCTATAACGTTTATCCGAATTGATTCATATCATTCCAGCTTCCTACCGGAAACACTCCGTCGACTAGTGGGTGATGGAAGTGTAATACCTTCGCCTTTCTATCGTCCCCTTGTGCCAATTGTTGGGAAAGGGCGTGTGGACCGTGATGCTTCAAAGCCTTCCAAGCCCACATTGAACAATCCGCTTCGCCTCTTCTTCTATCTGGACGTGTTGAACCTCCTCTTATTCAATGCAATTCTCTACGCCGTCTTCTATGCGGTGAATACCACGATATCCACGATATTCGCATCCAAGTACCCATTCCTGAACGAAATAGATATAGGACTGTGCTTCCTAGCGATTGGTGGGGGGATGATATTTGGCACTGTTCTATCCGGCAGAATGCTAGACGCTGATTTTCAAAGAACCAAGATCAGGCTCGTGAAGAAGGCTGAAGAAGACCCTGAGAAGCGCATGCGACCCGAGGATGTGACCAAGGAGGAGAATTTCCCTATAGAACGAGCGAGGCTAAGGATGCTACCCATATTTACCGCCATTTTTATCTTGACATGCGCTGGTTATGGGTGGTCGCTTCAGCAAGAGACGAATATCGCAGTTCCACTGATCCTGCAAATCATCTGTACGTCTTTGCCTTTCCTTCCCCCCACACCCATATTTATGTGGATCAACAGTTGGCTATACAGTCACCGCTATTATGACGGGCGCGCAGACGCTACTCATTGATCTACTGCCATCACAAAGTTCTTCCATTACCGCATGTGTAGGTTTTCATTATCGCCTTATTAATCAAAAACTTTGATCATTTCGTTTCAGAATAACTTGGTCCGATGTTCCTTGGGTGCTTTGATGGTCTCGGTCATAGACCTGATTGTCAATGCGATTGGTCCTGCTTGGACCTATGTACTGCTTGCAGGAATATGCCTGGCGTGTTCTCCCATGATCTGGTTTGCTATTTGGATTGGTCCACGCTGTCGTGCACAGCGAAGGGCCCTTCGTAATGCTGCCGCTTGATTATGATGTTTGCCAGTGCGTATAGAAAGGAAGTTACGGGTCATGTATTATCCATAACTTTCCTGATAAATTGTGCCTCCTGATCTGTGCTTGCACCAGTGATATAAAAACACACATCTCGAGACTAAGTAAGGCTCTTCAGACATACTGTACATTCTACAACAATAGTGTATACATACTTGGAATCAATGTTCCGACAGCATGGTACCTGCACGCGATAGGAAACACTGATTGTCGTTCATTTACACAAATACACATCGTCCGACCAACTGGACCAGTTTTCAACAGTTTCAAGCAATGATTCCCCCTTCTGTCTCGCAGATTGCAATGCGACCCTATGCAAAGGGAGGCGTATTGGGGGGTTATCCAAACGAGACAACTTGTAGGCCACTTCTGCAAACTTGGCCGGATCGCCATCAAAATGTGTGTCCTCGATGTCGGGGTAGAGAGCTCGGTATTTGCGGGTTGGGAGGGATGGATTGGATTCATAAGCAGGGTGAACCGGTTCTGTCACCCTGCTTTGAATCATCGACGTGCGAAAAAGGCCAGGCTCAATGAGAGTGATCTTTTGTCGAGGTAAATTATGTTATATTCCAAAACTGGGCGATACGAGCGAACCTACTTTGATGTGCCACTCTGGGTCAAGTTCGCCGATATACCCTTCTGTCAAACATTCCAACGCTGACGATATCCGGTTGACCTGCAGATCTTATAGATGAAGTGGAGAGCCCACCTACCAGCTTTGCTATCGGTTGGATGTCAACCTCCGAGGAAAATTGTGCAGAATGATACACGAACTCACGCGGCAGCATAATGTACAGTGCCAACCTGTGGAATGAATGCATTCCGGGAAGAAAGGTTCAATAACCGCCCTCCCATGGGACGATTCACGTCCCTGAAGCATCGAATAGCTTCACGCATGACATTCTCCGCACCCCAAAGCAGCACATCAAACATCTCTCGTGCAGCCTTGTGCGACATGCCTTCAGCTTCTGATACTATATAGTATCCTGCATTGTTCAGCACGATGTCAACACGATTGAAGTGCGAGATGGCCTGATTAAACGCTGTGGCAATCGAAGGCGTATCTGTGACATCGAGCGGGAGAGTAAGAAAGCGCGAAGAGGGATATTTAGCAGTGAGGTCTTCCAACATCGAGGGTTTGCGCAGGGTGGCGACTACATTGTCTCCTTTGCTCAAAGCATATTCGACAACCTCTCGCCCCAAACCAGCAGATGCACCAGTGACTGAATGTAGAGACGGTTGTCAGCTTCGTTTGCTAGTCAGTAGTAGAAATGAATTTACTGAACCAAACTTTCGGGGAGGTCATTGTTGGACGTAGACCTCACTGGCTCTAGGTTGGTATCAATCTGCGGAAGAATCGGAAGATATGCGGGCACCCATCAAGATACTAATAGTGATCGATAGATGGATGAACCGGGCCGTCGCTGATGTCAACCGTGAGAATATCAATCTCAGGTAGCACATGCGAACTGGATGTAACTCAGAAATGAGCGTGTCCACTGTCGAAGAAGGGTGTGCTCGCCCCTGGGCCTGGCTATTTTCCTTCAAGTATACAGTCATTATGACAGCTTACAACAACATCTGGCCTTCGAGCCAATGGTACGCAGGATAGTTGGAACAAGAACTTCATGGTTGGTCCCAGGTGCAGAAACGAGTGGGTTGAAGAACCGTAATTTGTTGATAACACGAGAGATCTTGCTGATCGACGGTAACGAGGTGCTAGCTGGTGTTCAAAGTGAATGCTTCACTAAAAGCCACACCAGCCGCGGCAGTGGTCTGAGTTAACTGAGAAACTCGCCAAGTCAGAGGCGATAATACCGGCAGGACCGATGCGAAACCCATTCAGAGACCGGAAAATGAAAACTTCTGCCGCCTCGCGCACGAATCTGGAGGTTGAAGTGGGCATTCGAAGACTTGATAAGCCCATATGGACATGAGAGTTAGGTAGATGATAATAAGTGCTGGAACAAGTAGCACGCAAACGTCCGCGTTCCAGCAAGTAGTGTTGCCACTGCAGTGAGCGTCACTGGGCCATGGCCCAGCCAATCGAAGTCCTGTTTCATCGCGTTGAATTGACCATTTTCGTAATTCTCGATAATTTGGATTTTGATCATGACCACCAGCATCGACCTGAAAGAGTTTGTGTTTGACCGCGTTCTGGATGAAAGTGCGTATAGTATGATTGTCTTGATGCTAACAACGGGGCCAATAATTTTAACTTAGACGCGCTCGCACATACACTCGCCGTCCTGGGCACACTGCCTTCCTCAACGACTCCCTCCGAGCCCCTCCGTGCTATCGTTCGCTTCGAGCGCACGGCCCTGTCAGCTACTGTCGCTTCCCAGCTCTCATCTGGCATCCTTAAGTCTACCAAGCAGATCGGAAGCACTGACATTGCATGTCCCGTCCTTTTTCTCTCAACAAAACACAGATTTATCTGTCCATTACCATACAGTACTCGTGGTTCTTTGCATGGCTTCACAAGCGTGATGACTTCCCTGACGTGAAGATCTATGTCATCTGCCCTGCTACCGAGGTCCACATCCGCAAGGTCCGTCTTGTCTATTTCTTCCTCGTCATTCACCTCGATGGCCATGCGCTAGTATACAAAGCAGGATGTGCTCATGGTGCACGAGACCCCCGCCCTCTACCAGTCTATCGTCAAACCATACATCCTCGCATTCGACCCTGCGCGTACACAATGGTATTCATTGTTCCAGTCGCAGCCCACAGGCTGACTCCGTCGCCAGGGTCCAGGACATCCTCGCAGGTACCGCCGAAGCATCCAATATCCTGAATGCCTCTCCAGACTTCCTCATCCTTCCCGACATGAAATGGGACACAACCAACGTCTCCACCCTCTACCTTCTCGCACTTTACAGGCACTCTGACGTGCATTGCATGCGCGATCTTCGCAAGAAGCCGCATTTGGAAATGCTCAAGAAACTCCAGAGAGATGCTTGGAGAGTTGTGCAGGACAAGTGGGGTATTGGCCGTGGTGGTGTCAGGATGTACATCCATTACCAGCCGAGTTATTGTGAGTAGTTATTTGATGATCGAGGATCAATTTAATCTATTGCACAGACCACTTTCACGTGCACATTGTCCATACGGGCCATATCGGGCTGAACGGCATGGCGGTGGGGCAAGCCCATTTACTAGATGATATTATTTCGTTGGTGCGTGGTATTTCCATGCAACGACCATGTGACAGTCTCATGGTGATGTCTTTTATATGTGCCCTCGCAGCTCGAACTAGACCCTGACGATGGCTCTTCCATTCTTGAGCGCATGCCATTTACTTACGGACTCGGCACAGAACATGGGTTGTACAAACCCATGGCTGCAGCGCTTGCAGAGGTGCATGATAATGTGGATTAGATGTCGATGGAGAATGTAGAGCATCGACAGGGACTGAAGATACCGTGAAAAGTTATCAAGTCTAGACCATCAAGATGTTCTAACAATGTAACACTATGCATTAAAAAAACACCAGACTCGAACTTGGTCTCCGTCAAGTAATAATATCGATAGATTATAAGAATGCAGTGCCATTGCACTGACATTCTTCAGCCGCTCAGGTGTATCCACCCTACTACACGTAAATTAATTTGGGCATCCAACTATGCATTTGACAGGCCACGGCGATGGGATCGAAGATGGGAGATATGCATGTTCACCATCAGTTTGGCAATCCCCTGGGTGGGAGTGGTTGTAGGCAACGGCTCGCTGTTAATGTCGACTTCATATGCGGATGTTGATAGTCTTGTTATCGCGTCTAGAATAGTGAAGAATGTCCCGTGTATCAAGGGCCTAGGCATTAAGGCGGAACAGCTCTGCAAATCACATTGACCTTCGAAAAGTGACTGAGCTCCTAGGGAGGGTAACAAAGCAAAATGAGTCAATATAGAGGGGAGCTGGTCTCGATCATCACACCAAACCAAATGACGAAGATTTGGCAGGAACGATACGCAGATACACCGTGTATATCGATCAAAAAGCCTCCATTTTTTCCTTAAAAAAAAGGTCAATAGACTCAATACGGAAAAAAAAAATTGAACATTTATCATCACGTGAATCTTTAGATGTTTTACAACCTATTACTGCGGCCTACAATTTATCAGCAAAAGTTGTCAAGCACGAAAAATGGATGGAGCACTGACCAGCTTGTACAACTTCGCAACACACAAAACAAACCGGTCCCAATCGCCCAGCATCGAGTGGGATGCAAGTAGGCTGTCCTGGTGTTCAATACCGTGCCGATGAATCTTGCTTGCATCTATTTCTTGGCGCAGCGCAGGAGATAAGGCAATGACTTGCGATGATAGCCCATGGGGGTATTATTTGTGTGGCGTGGATTCACCGCGTAGGAATCGCAACATGATAGAATATAGACCAAAAGCTGGAAGACAAATGCCCATATGGAATCATCCTGGAAACAATACTCAGCGAGCGCCGTACAGAAGGAGAAATGGTGACTTGCCCGTTGGCAGTGGGACGGCATCAGCACAAGATCCAATCCAGTCAGAACAGCAATACTTCGGTAGCTCCATAGACAGTGGTGCTTCAAGCTTCAAGCCCAGACGCACGTTGAAAACTGCTGTTAGTGAGGAGACTGTTACACGAAGTGTGTAAAAACTTTAAAAGGTCTGACTTGTTGAAGAAAGACTCGGACTCCAGGTGCAACGCTGTGCCATCGCCTTTCTATTGTTGTGAACTGTTCTCAAGCAGAGTCGTCCTCTTTCATGCATGCATGCGCAAGTGGTGTGGTCCCAGGCGACAATTTCGACGAGATAAAACAATACTTAGATTTCTGAGACCAGCAATGATTAATTGGCCGGGGAAGCTGCAGAAACTTGGCTGAAATTGGCGAGCGGAGTTGTGTGCACGGTCCACCCAGGGTCCAATTTGTGGACCTAACACCACGAATTCGGAACCATTCACGAAACCACTAGGTCGCCCCGCAACGCAAAATTTGGCTCAGCTTCAACCACTCAAGCTAACGCAAGAGGGTTTCTTGCAACTGTATTTCTTGAATTGCTGGTCTTGAAGAACGACACGAGCGGCTTCGATACCACTTGACGCACCCATACTGGATCCCTTGCAAATCAGAGTCGCCAACGACGCATCGAAACCCTCATGAGGGCACGCAAGACGCTCGGTCGCATTTCAAGTTAAATCGGTCACAGCTTGACATTGCCAACTGCGTCAACAAGGGCAAGAACTGCATACCGCGACGGTGAAAAATGCCACCTTTTTCGTCAGCAACGGAGCTGGGGGTCTTCATGGTTTATGCAGTTTGATAGCATGTTCTTCTTAGATTGGATCATTCGGTTCGACATTCTTCACGACTTGATGCGCGGAAATTTGTGGAGAATTCGGGACAGCTTACGATGCATGTAGGGGGCACTGAGCCGACTCATAGTCACTGGTGAGTGTCTTGTTCACTCCAACCATGTTTTTGTTTCTGGTGCATGTCATGCTGGCATTGGCTACCATTCGTTGATGTTGATGGAGGCGATTGCGTCAATTAAGGCTTGAGGGGGCGATCTTGATGCAGCCATAGTGACTATCTTGACTCATATAATGCTTGGCACTATCTTGAGAGCTTGTGAGCACGCTGTTGAGTCGCGTTCATGTTTCATGATGGTGGTTGGAACTTGCCTGGCTCGTGCGCAAAGTGCCCCTTTTTGTGTCACACAATGCGTCACGCTGTCACGCTCTATTGGCTGACGCAGTTACGAGTAACTCGGCGTTGGGTGTTTTTTTCTGGGATGTTGAGGGGTACGATCATTCAGGATGGTTGATCAGCGCATCACAGATATATTGTGTTCCGTACAACAGAGAGCTCTCCATAAGAGAGTCCACGCACTTATGCTTCCTATGTACTGATTCTTCTTCTCCAGCCAGGGACGCGCCTGGCTCACGCAGCATTCCTAACGCTCTAGGCAGCCCATAAGACTCGGTTGAACATGTCGAAGTCTATGGTGTATATCGTGGAGGTCCTGCAACGGTGGTCCACAGCTTTGATGGAGCAACCTGGTGCCCAGCCATGGTCGGGCTGTCTCTTCTGCGCCGTCATGTGCTCTCGTCTAGTGTTGTCGATGACCGTTCTGGATTGAGGTCGCCCACTAAGATGGGCTTAGAGAACTGTTTCCGCGGAAGCAAAGGTTGTACCAACACTTGCAAACTTGAAGATTCACAAACATCACGGTGGAACAGGCGCCTACCAGGCATTCGGCACTAACTCAGCCCTGTCGGGATTGCGAATTCGGAGTTCTAGAACTATGCCCGCCCCAATTTATTTTATTTTCGCCTTCTATCGAACCTCCGCTAGCGTTATATAAACCCCCAATGCCTTCACGCAGGATAAACGACATTCCTTTCCCTCATTTTCACTTGTGATAAGCCAGTAGTTCGATGAGCAACATGAGGTTACCGAGCTACAGGACGTCTTATTTGATTCGTTTCCACCCTTACCCGAGAGTCAAACCAAGCCAACGTGAGATTATGGTGAGCGATACCGCGGACATCATTTCAGCGCTATTTTTGACACTTCTCGCGAAGCACGCTGTGAATGATTGTCCCAGCAGCCTGTATGACATTGTTGAAGATGAGGAGAATGCTGGACCAGTGATTTTCAACTTTGTACGCATTTTCTTTTTGTCGTCTTGTAGCCTTGTTCATTTCTAAAATACAGCCCGACCTCCCTGAAGAGCAGCATCCCGATGCTGTGAACCTACAGGAAGTCATTGATGTTGCCGAGATTGGCGCCAACCCTCACGTCAGGCATCTAAGCTTCGCGACTCTAATCATCGTACGTTTGCTATCCTTACTTGACAGCATTTACTCGTTTCACACGCTATGTCGGCAGGACCTTGCATTGCTAGTTGTGAGGAAGCTATCCTTGAAAACAAAGTAGTTTGTCATAGCTTGACAATCTACTAATCCCGCAGCTCGTGCTGTTGGCTCGCTTTAACCTATGTCTTACTTTCGCTAACATTGTATCATATGACCGGTCCTTTAACCACGGAAATCTACCTTACAACAATCAGTCCCTCCTTTGCTTTCTATGTTATCATCTCACATACACGAATATCTGTGCTATACCATACCATCAATATATCTAGTGGAAATCTTATTCCAACAGCTTTGCAACCTACGTCGATGAAGTTGGATAGAGACTTGGTTCTCTATATAACAGACTCTGCAATCCCGCTGGTCAGCGGTCGTTTTAGGCTTTACAAACCATGATTACAACACTTCCGGAGATGCATGATGTGGATTAAATGGAGAACGGAGGATACCGTGCAAGGATACATACCCCATACAAAGGTCTCTAATAGTGCCAAGCCATGCAGGTGAAAATCCCCCAGAGATTCGAGTTGTGTCAGAACATGTGTCAGGACGCCGCTGCGTGACTAGCCTGGAGCCACCGCGGACGCCCCATGGGCCCACACAAATGATGCCGACAAGATAATACTTTTCTTGAGATCAAGTGAAAATATTATCTACAAACTGTGAGCACGCAGTGCCATTGCGCTAGTGATGATTGCGATCCCTAAGTAACTCGTTCACCCTATCCCACCCTTCCTTGAAATATTGAAATGGCAGTGGTAAGGGGATGTCATCACCATCATCATCAAGCCAGTCGAGGAATTTTACGTGAGTCAACTTGGGCAGGAGTCTATGCAGTTGACTGGCAACAGCGGTGGGATCGATGATTGTAGACACCCCAACAGAAATTTCGGTGATTTTCTCGTTTGGAATGGTTTGAGAAAACGGCTCGCTGTCGATGTCAACTTGATAGGCGCAAAAGCACATTCCGAGGGTATGCAGGCGCCGACAATGATGTATGAGGTGAACGAGCCCTATGAAGCTGAGAGATGGCGGGATCGGCCAACGAGCCCCGTTTCCAAACAAGAAAGCCTCGAGCTGAGGCCAGGATTGTGCAATTGTCTTGAATGAGGCGTCATCGATGGCTGAAGTGCATATCCAATCGAGCCGTATATCTATTAAGTGGTTAAATGACAGCAATGGGGCAACTGCGTCAAATCCAATTGCCAAGCTAGGATCAGTAAGTATGACTTCATCGATGGAGGCGAAGAACTTGAAGTCGAAGTGGAAATGAAGTTGTTCAAGAGCAGGAGAGAAGCACTCCAAGAGGGATAGAATGAGGCTTGGAATTTCCAGTGGATCATACAGGACCTCTTCACTCTCTAAATCACTGCAATCGATGTACACTGATCGACAGGACGGGAAACGGAGATTTATGAGAAAGTGGTAAAGCCAGGGGGTTGCCGTTGCAGTGATGTGCACTCGATCGAGTTGAGGGAAAATTATTGGAGGGGGATAATATTGCTCCACGTAATCGTAGTCCAGCACGCCAAAGTCCAGAAACGTCAATGATGGTAACGAAGCAAAGTGAATAAGCTCTCGTAGGCAAATGAACCCTGCTTTAAGCCGTAAAAGCCCCCGCAAGTCATGTAGAGCTTCGCAGATTGCATGTAAACGTTCTTCAGAATAATCGTTGTACATAGTATCACAGGCGAGTTCCCGAAGGGATGGACACTGAGCTCCGAGGAAGACTAACAAAGCTAACGCAGAGGGTGTTGACATATCGCCCAACTCCAAGGACGTGATATTTAACCCAATGAGGGCGCTTAACAGCGGATAGAACCGTTCTGTGACGCTATGCCAAACCAAACTACGAAGGTTGGGCAAGAGCGGTGTGGAAAATGGCGCAGAAAGGAGTGCCTGTATGAGCTGATCGCTCATCATGTCTTGCTCAAAGTCGGGGACTGTGAAGGAGCGGATACGCCGTGCATATTGATCGACAAGCCTCCACTCTTCGTCAAGAAGCGGTCTTCGTATTGTCTATTGGAAAATTTTACCATTCAATGTCACGTCATATTGATCTTTTGATAGATGTTTGGCTCACCAACTTTCCTCGCTTTTTTTTAGTGATACCAGCAGGCAGGCATGAGATAAGTGGCTTAAACCCAGTGATGTCTTTCCAAAGGATATCAAGTGCAGGCTCTTTGAATTTCCTGCAGGTTCCTGCAAGAGCAGCGAGTGTAGCACAGGAGCGAACCGAACCACTGTCTCTATAAATAGCAAATATGTGTAGTAGAATTTCTGTGGGTAAGAGACAGATATTCATGATTGCAGGAGAAACAACGAGTTTCGGAGGTCCAGGACTGAGTAGTATTGGTCACCAAACTAGTGCACTTACACTAAGCCTCAGGCGTGCTTAGTCATCATCAGGATGCTATGGCCAAGTAACTTGAATAATTTCAATTGCTACACACTTATATTCGTAGCTCGAAGTCGGCGCCCCACTCAGACATAGGTTGGAAACAAACATAACGCAAACAAGGTACGTTTTCGCTTGGGTGCCAGGTATTAGAATCCGAGGCCCCACTCCCTCAAGCATTCGCCGGGAATGACCTGTTCCGAGTCCTCAGTGTGGTAGCACGTTATGGTGGTGACACGCGTTTGCCACATCTACGTCTCGAACTTTGGTGACGCGAGATCTTGATCTGTCCAAATCGTCGAAGACTAATTAATACAAATCAGCGCTCAGCACACATCTGCAGACCGCGACGCAATACCTCGCAACACTTACTTGCACAAGGGCACAAAGCTTTATTGCAAGCAAGGTTCTTACCAGCAGTGCCCGAGCCTACAGTGATTATAACATCTCGACAGAATGAGGAATGATGAATATCGATACTGTGCTCACTGCTAGGTGCCAATCCTTCCATCTCAATGAAGTTTCCGTTTGCTATGCAGAGCAAAGCGTGCCACAACTCGGTTAATTCGTTCATAGACCTCATTGTCAACGCAATAGGTCCTGGTTGGACCTACGTATTGCCAGTGCTTGCAGGTATATGCATGGTGTGCATTCTCATGATTTGGCTTGCTATTTGGTTTGGTCCACGTTATCACGCAGATTGGCCCGTAACATCATGGCTTGATTATGGTGTCTGGTGCATGCAGGAAGGAGGTTACGGCGAGTGCGAGTAGAATGTATGCTACAATACTTCGGTGACATCAACTGGGCACAAGACATGTAAAACGCGTGACCTGCGGGTGACTTTAGCGCCCAGACCTTAATGATAGTACCTGAGACGGAAACCCACTGATACTATGAGAACTGTGCTGCGATTTGATCCCCTATTTCCTGCAGTTCCTTACTTCCCTCAAAAAACAGTCTCGTGCTCTCTGTAACCTCTTTTGTAATAAACTCTGCATCCTGATTTGGCACGCTTGTAGCACTGATGAAATCAGAATGTCGCAGATTGTCAATGACCTTCCTCGTTCTGTCTCCCCGGACGTAGTCATCTCGTAAGCACTTGATCAGACGTGCTTGTGCTGATGGCGTGTACAAAGTTGAGCTCCGCACGAGGATTTCGAGGCGGCGGCATACAGCCGTCCGAGTGTCGAGAGCATCCTGGAATTTCTCAATGAGGAGGATATTAGAGTAGTTGGGGGAGGGAGCAGTTTGAGTGGTTGAAGTAGATGCGGTAGACGAAGACGAGGTGGATGCAACTTCTTCGGGAGTGACTTCTACTGCTTCCTTCATGAGACGAGCGAAGTGATCCTTGTGAGAGCAACGCCGCTTCTTGTGCTTGCGCGTTGGTTGACCTTTGGGTATTTTCGTTGATTTGACCATCTTGGATCGTGCCCGCTGCTGCTATGTACTTATATAATGCAACTCGTAGAGTGGTCAACCGCAGTATTTTGTATAGAAAGCAGGCGACGTGGTATTGTCACTTGAGATACGAAGTTAGTAGTAATCCAGGCGGTCATTGGGATAAAAATTCGTAGACTCACAGCCGGATAAATACGAATAGGCAAACAAATGAACGGCTAGAAGGTCTGAAACTATGAGTAGCTTTGAGCGCGTGTCTAACTATAAGAAGTGATCAAATTACTTGCAACAAGACGTACAGGCGCAGTGACTGCAGGTTCCTTCCTAGTCTCCCAGAAATGAACCACTTAACAAGTTTGAATATCCAAACTTCGAGCAAATGATTCGGGGCACTGGTCAGTGCAATACCGGTGCTGGTGGTGATCTTATAGCATGGAGGAGGTACTGCCAGTGGTGGCCCCACTGGCCCGGCAGAGACTCGAATTCAGCACAATTCCCGGTCACGTGAGCGATATCGTAAAGAATAATCTGATTGATACGCGTGCAAGTCGCAACCAACACAACCAACAATCAAGCACGATAACAACGGAACAAACGTACGTGCGTATGATCCTTTTATTGTGCGTGATTTTTTTTGTGGATAACAGTCAAGAGTCAAGACGCATTGACCATGACCTGTCAATCACGTGCCATGGAGTGGTTCCTAATTCGGATGGAAGTTGCCTTGGGCCGCGAACTTGAAAGCACATGCTGCTTGACTAGGCTGTGACATCAGGCCAGGTCGTCCAGAACCGTTACTGGAGTGTGTAGCGCTAATTTCTGGATTTTGTGTCTCAGTTTTCTAGTCCATGACGGTGGGTTGTTCTCTCTGAAAATATTGCCGATTCACAAATCTACTCTGCAGAGTACCGCCAGTGTCGTCCTTATAACGAACGTGTAGAAATACACAAGTGCTGTTTGACTACGGAAGATGCAGTTTCAGCGTATACGTGCACTTCACTCGCAAATGCGGCCGCTATTAGTGCTATCTTACCGCCCGAATATCGTCCGTGGCTCTGGGTTGAGCGTCCGTAATACCTTCCAGCGATCACAACATACTGCTCCCTCTCGTTTACACTGGTCGTCAAAAAGCCCCAACAAACAACCCACATGGCTATGGCGCAATCTCGCATGGCTTGTTCCCGTGACTGGCGGTGTCGCACTTTACCTCTATCCCAACCAACAGCTCCACCTACCTTCCATCTTTTCCTCGCCGACTCTTATTCCGTGTACAGAACTCGACTTACACGTACCAGAAAGAGACGCCATAATAGGATCGCCGGCGGAACCCCATATGTCTATTCCCTCGCGGATATTATCTCTATTGCAGGAACACTTGTGGGAACCTCTGTTGACGGCACGAAGATTTATTCACCTATTCTATCTGTTCATACCTGTCATCATTACCATGCCTATGCTTCTGGTCGGGAAGCCTGAACGCAAATACAGAGGCGACAGGTGGGGTGCCGTCTGGTGGTACAAATTTCTTGTCAGGAGAATGCAGGCCGCCGGGCCAACATTCATTAAGGTATTCATCCCATAGCACCCTTTCCATTTCACTCTCTGACCAATCAGCTTGGGCAATGGGCGGCATCGCGTGCCGATCTCTTCCCGTCATTGCTTTGCGAGAAGATGGGGTCCTTGCACTCGCGAGGCAAACCCCATTCCCTCATGCACACCAAGCAGGTCATCGAAAGGGCTTTTGAACGGCCATTTGATGAGGTTTTCGAGGTTTTCGATGAGAATCCGATAGGAGTGGGTGCCATTGCACAGGTGGGTTTGCCGCAAGCTTCTTTGGGCTCCTAACAGGCTTTTTGTCCATAGGTCTACCGAGCGACTCTCAAACATGACCTTATACCTCCCTCTTATCTTGGTCCAAAACGGCAAACCAAATCACCTGCAGGGTCACTAGCCCCTGTTATCCTGCAAGACCCTCCGCCTTCAGTACCTACTGCATCCGTCGCTATCAAAGTTCTACATCCTCGCGTCGCCAAGGACATCGCGCATGACCTATCCATAATGTCGTTCTTTGCGCGCGTTATCACCCTTTTCCCTGGTATGCAATGGTTATCACTCCCGGAGGAGGTCAGTGTCTTTGGTGAAATGATGCGTCGACAACTCGACCTCAGAATCGAGGCAGAGAACCTGCTGACATTTGAAAATAACTTTGCTTCGAGAAATGTGCCCGTCTCATTTCCACGTCCTTTGAAGACATTTTCGACCGCCGACTTACTTGTCGAGGAATACGAGAATGCTCTGCGAATGGAGTACTTTCTGAAAAACGGAGGCGGGCCATTTGATGACCAGTTGGCAACCGTCGGATTGGATGCTTTCTTGGTCCGTGAACCATCTCTCCTGGTTTTCGTTCACTCATTGTCCCGCAGAACATGCTATTGCTTGACAACTTCGTACACTCCGATCTTCATCCAGGCAACATCATGATCAAATTCACAAAGCCTCCATCCACCCGTGACCTCCTTATGAGCATGTACTTCTCATTTTTCCCACAAAAGGGCTCTGCCGAAGTTCTCGTTGAACGCCCGCAGGAATCCGATGAAATAGTATCTCGTCTACGCTCACTCAGACATTCCCGTGAGAAGTGGCAAATGGAACTCAGAACTTCATCGGAGCAGGGTTATATTCCTGAAATTGTCTTTATCGATGCTGGCCTCGTGACAACGCTCAACGCAACAAACCGCAAGAACTTCCTTGATCTTTTCAGGGCAATCGCTGAGTTTGATGGCTACCGAGCCGGTCAATTGATGGTCGAACGTTGCCGGACTCCTGAACTTGCAATCGACACCGAGACCTTTGCGCTAAAGATGCAACACATCGTTCTGAGCATCAAACGGAAAACGTTCTCACTTGGGCAGATCAAGATTTCGGACATTTTGACTGATGTTCTAACGGCTGTGCGGCAACACCATGTCAAGATGGAGGCGGATTTCATCAATACGGTTATCTCGATATTACTTCTCGAAGGCATTGGGAGACAGTTGGATCCGAGTCTAGACCTGTTTAAGAGTGCATTGCCGATTTTGCGACAGCTCGGGCGGCAGATGACAACTCAAGAGTCGATGACACAGCTACCCTCAGGGAATTTTGGAGCGTTATTGAAGGTAGATGCTGGATGTTTTCGTTTTCGTTACAAATACTTATCCTCGAGACAGGTCTGGATGTGGGTAGAAGCTCGTCAAATGGCCTCGGCGGCATTCATTGATGTTGATGAGTTGGTCAAATATGACTTGTTGGTGTCCCCACCCTTGATTGCATAGTTCACTAGTACTGACAACGACTGTAGGCTTGTCCCGACTGTATAAAGCGGAGTCCTCAAATATTTCGATTTCTTCACGACTTTCTGTAGCATAATTAGGAATAGACACAACTAACGCAAGCATACATACATAGAATCTAGAGTACATCACCACTTCAAATATTGCGATCGCCGAAGTAGCCCGGTTCCGGAACCGTCCAGTCGGAATCCCATCTGACAGAACAGACGTACTTCATTTCTTCTTCACCCCGCAATGGCAGCCCTGCTGCAAACGGACTTACTAAACCTTCAACTACTTTCCAGAGGAAAGGTCCGCGATGTTTATGCAACTTCGTCGTCCGATCATTTATTGTTTGTCGCAACCGACCGGATTTCGGTGTACGATATCATCCTTAACAGTGTCCGTGGATCTCTGAACCCTTTTCTGCCTGATTTCATGTGTTCTGCTTCTAGGGTATTCCTGATAAGGGCAAACTCCTCACAAGCATCTCGTTGTTCTGGTTCGAGAAGCTGAAACATGTCATTCCTAACCATCTTGTTACCGTTAACATCGATGAGATGCCGAATGAAGTACAGCAGTATCGCGAGCAACTCGAGGGCCGCACTATGCTTGTAAGAAAGGCAAAAATAGTGCCTATTGAAGCGATCGTCAGAGGGTATATCACTGGTGAGCTGATTCATTATCCAGATTACCTCCTGAGCCCACCGGGATGACTTTATGAACAGGATCTGCCTGGGCAGAGTACCAAAAGTCGCAGACTGTCTGCGGTATCCCAATACCGGAGAAGATGGTGGAATCCCAAAAGTTCCCGACACCAATCTTCACTCCGTCCACCAAGGCTGAACAAGGTGCCCATGACGAGAACATCTCGCCTGAAAAAGGTGCTATTGTTGGCATAGAGCTTGTTTAAAGCCACTCATATCTACTTCATCAGCTGCTCAACTCATCGGTCAAGATCTATTCGGTCGTATCCAGGCTGCGTCTTTGCAGCTATATACGGCTGCAGCTGAATATGCAGAATCATGTGGACTTATTCTGGCAGACACGAAGTTTGAATTCGGTCTTATTCCCTCTACTTCCGTTGGACAAGACGAGCTCATCCTTGTAGATGAAGTCCTTACGCCTGATTCGTCGCGATACTGGCCCCGAGACCAGTATGAACCTGGAAAGGGACAGCCAAGCTTTGACAAGCAGTATGTCAGAAATGCACTGACTGCCGCTGGATACAGAAAAGGATTAGAGAGTGGACCAAACGGAAACGGCGAGGGATGGGGAATCGATGATATCGTCATTGAGGGGACCCGGAAAAGATACAAAGAAGCCGAACAAATGCTGAAGTCGTCACACTCTTAGAACACCAGTCCAAACTATTCGTGTATCTTGGTATAATGCTAAACAAGTATTGAGACATTGACAGAGAAATTTCCGATTGATTGATATCTATTTTGATGCTAGTGTCTCCTTGGGCCAACAACGTTCAAAATACTTGGTCGCTGATTTAACCGTGATACGGCGCGATCAGAGTCTAACGAAAATCCCTATGAGCTAACGAAGAAGCAAATGCGAAGCATATCTTCCCATCCTTGATGATTCGCGATCAAACCAACAGTCATTGTTGAATCGGTCCAGGACTGAAACTTGCCACATGTGAGTTAGTTTATTTGACGATGCCGAGGGTGAATTTCGTCTACCCGTTCTACTCTTCGGACTCCCAAGATCTGACGAACCACAAGGCCTTCACTTGTTCGGCGTACTCCATCTCCCGAAATCAGCCGCCACAATCAAGTCAGACTTTCATTTACCCATTGCAATTCCACCACCGCCTAGAGATATGTGATAAATGAATGTGATAGATGTATACGAACCAGGAAACGGTGGGTCTTGTGCTGTCACTGCTTTGGCATACACACTTTCGCCCAAAGTGCGCACAACGCGAAAGGGGCCATATGGGAATGACGCTTGAGGCGCCTCATTAGTATGGGTAGTGATAGACATCATGTCGGCTGTGTTGGATTAAGCAATGTAATGGGTCCTGAAGAGGATAAAGGAAAGATCAACTTTCGAGTGACCTTACGATCAGAATGAGAAGGAACAGTAAGGTGAAGGAGCAATTCGACGAGCGATTTGAAGGTCTCCTGGGGTAGGGCCACAACTAAATAATGAGTTGTGGACATGTCAATTTGTAATTTGTTTTACAACACCCACAACGAAATAAAGGCAACCAAATAATGCCACTGTCAATTACGACGAGGAGATCGTGGAGGCGTACGCTGTGGAACAATTATGATGCGAGACGTAAGCTGCCTCGACGTGATTATCAATGATTGCAAGGACTTACGGCTGCCTGTATATCTATGAGCTTATGGCAGAAGAGTCAGCAGTCAATCATTAGAAGGCGAGTCTCGTCTATCGTATCACGCTTCGGGTTTTGACCCCGTATGCTAGAAATACGGCCATGTTGCCTTTGACTCTTCGCAGAAGGCCGTACTCACATCTTGCGTGTTGCGGTATAAGCCCCTTATCAACATGCAGCCGCAAACGCCAAAATAGGAGGATGTCCCTAATGAGGGCTTCGTCAATTGCTGTTTCTCGTATACATCAGTGAACCGAAAGAAAAATGATAAGGACATGTATAACAATATATAGTACACCATCACAAACATCAGCATAATCCTGCTATCCATCATCACATGATGATGTTTCACTTTATACAGGAAAAGACCGTGCATAAATTTCCTCCCCCAGTGTGTGATCGGGACAACACTCATAAATTGTTGGAATTCTGGCTTGAAATTGATATGAAACCAAAGTCAAAGCTCAAGCTAGTTGAGACACTTTCAGCACTTCATGAGTAAGTTTCACCGCGTTAAAGCCAAGTGCGAAGGCCTGAATTTTTCGAGCGAGCACAAAGTTTGCACCAAGTGCACAAGTTTAAATTGATTTCCTATGTCTCATTTTGACGCCCGCTTGCTTCAAAAGCTGATCTCCTCCAAGCATGGGGTAATGTCTCAAACCACGCCAGAAACTGATATTTTCCAGAGTACCGTAAAATGTTTACCAAGTACGCGAGTTTAAATTGATTTCCTCTGGCCGATTTGACGCCTGCTTGCTTCAAAAAGCTGATTTCCTTCAAGCACCGGACAATGTCCCAAGCCAGGCTAGAAACTGATATTTTCCAGAGTACCGTAAAATGTTTACCAAGTACGCGAGTTTAAATTGATTTCCTCTGGCCGATTTGACGCCTGCTTGCTTCAAAAAGCTGATTTCCTTCAAGCACCGGACAATGTCCCAAGCCAGGCTAGAAACTTATATTTTTCAGAGTACCGTAAAATGTTTACCAAGTACACGAATTTAAATTGATTTCCTCTGGCCGATTTGACGCCCGCTTGCTTCAAAAAGCTGATTTCCTTCAAGCACCGGACAATGTCCCAAGCCAGGCTAGAAACTCATATTTTTCAGAGTACCGTAAAATGTTTACCAAGTACACGAATTTAAATTGATTTCCTTGTGCGAATTTTGACACCCCCTTCTTTAAATTGTACATGTTTGTCCACTCTGCTCCAGTTGCAAATCTGTGCAAATCTGTGATGACTCTTGTATTGTGACCGGAATATGTCCACTAAGCAAACATAATCAAGTTATGCTGTCCGAGCGCGTTCAGTACCCTGGTGACAACCCCCCCCCAATCCAATCACAAAGGTGTTGATGGGCGACATCAGGGATCTGTGACGGATGTCGTGCTATTTTCAAAAAAATTTGGTGTGTTTGCATTTCGCTGCAGCAATTACTGACGCATGCATAGAATAAAATAATGTCTCGATTTTTTCAAATCTCATGTATCAGACCCTCACTTCGACATACCACACAATTGCCTTCACCTCGCAGTGCATTTCAGTGGTCGTTGACATGTTTGTAGACAGAAAACATGTTGGCTTTGTCCCCGCACCACAGGTAGGGCCGTCAGCTGGATAACTTGTCTGGTTATTGTCGCCTCGCAGTTCCATACCCACCGCGTATTGTGAAACACAGGTTCCAGTAATTTTTGGGTGTGCAATGCTTAGAGGGAACATATTCACCATGCCATCCGTCATGAGTACTGCCGTGGATTCAATACGCTTTGTAGTTGCTGTGTTAGTGCGCGTTTTGTATAGCTACCATCACCTTCCAGTTCCATACTCATTCTGAGCTATGAAGCCGTGCTTCGGTGATTACTTAGCACGCGATTGACGAATATAATATTATAACGGTGCCATACACCAGGAGTGGGGATGTGGTTTTAAGATGATTCACAGTTCCCGTCTCCTCGCGTCGTTTGCAGAATGGTGTGTTGTAGCGCTCATCGTACAATATTTTGTCATTTGCACTCACGAAACACAAGCATGGAGATCCACCAATCATCACGCGTCCGTGAGGTGTGCAATACTTCATATGTGTAGTAGGATTTATACATCAAAAGCATTGAAATTAAAGACGTAAGCTACTTATTGTGATTTGGTTGACGACTATATGATACGTGTGGCGAGCTACTCCGAGTCGAACATGGCATCGTCTATTCTCGCCCTCTGCATAGCGAGAGCATTAACGGACATTTTGCCTTCGCTACGTCGTTGAGTTCCACGCGGTGGCTAGTGCCGAAGACCTTCCTGATAGACACTCGTCAGTTGACGTCTTCACATTATAAACGATGTACCTGTTCCACCATGTTAGGAGACGATCTACATTGCGCCGCGCTATTCGACCAGGGGCCTTCTCGAAAAAGTCTATGATGTTGCACCAAAATTGGACATAATCAAAGTCGCCGTCAACTGAGCGCCAGGAGGTCACAGATGACAATGCGAATCGCAACTACGATTTATTGCAATGTCAATGAATAGATAGAATGACTAACCACTTACTTGACATGCCGCATAAGCGATCGATCGAGGTGAGACTTTGTGCATATGAATAATTTGCGCCACGTGGGTCTTGACCTTTTTTCCAGCAGCGTCTCTCCTAGCGCGTCTGTTGTTTTCGATGATGTTGGCGCCATCACCCTCGCCGGACACTTCCTTCGCGGAGGAAGGGGATGTAAATATGGCCTTAAAGGCCTGCCGACCAAAATTGAGATCTTTGTCAAGCTACTTGATTATGACGAACCTGAATTAATAGCTTGCTTTTAAATAGGCCCTCCTCCAGGTTGTCCATATCAGCGGTATAACCATCATAGAGGAACGCTGGCCAGGACATTTCTGTCACCACGTGGCCATCTGTACGGTCCCTAATCCCTGCTCTGACGCTGGTAGATGGTTAGCATCGCATGACACCCTGAGCGCGATACTTACACTGGATTACTCCAATCCATTTCGGTCGGGCAAAGTAATCTACCACATGTATCATTGACGAATCCGCGACAATGTTTATCCTCGTGGTCGACTGGGGGATTGGGCTTGAATTCCCGATTTACCCAATCGGGGACGAGACCCTTCAGCTTCGATGTGTCGTCTCCTCGAGCACTGTCGGCCCCCTGCCTGAGCTAAATAGCTATTCAGCACAGAAGCCATATTGAAACAAGCGATCCGCACCATTTTCAACATATGGATGTATTCTTCATACTCTAACTCTGTAGCCTTTTCATGGAACCAGGGGATGGCGTTGTTAAGGGCTATGTATCCCAGCTGCAAACGACTCTGCCTGTGTTAATTGAGGCCATGAGCAGCGTCCAGGAGGTAGGTGTAAATCACTTGACTCGGGAGTTACGTCGTCGTCGCCTTCGTCGCACCTCCTATCGTTCTCGGTTATCAAATCTTCGATGCTATCATACAAAGCAACGATTCGTCTGATAGCTCTTCCTTGCGACATATAGTAATTGGATTCCCTGAAAATGGTGAGTGCGTAAGCTAGATGAGACCGTCGGGAGCAGCATACCTTTGCTTCATTGCTTTCCCTGATTCGAGGACTTGCAACTTCTCTTCTAATTGAGCTATTTTCCGTTTCTGACGAGCGCTCTCTGATGTCGTCACTGCTAATGTTGGAGGCCAGAGTTCGTCGACGTCGTCCTCCATCTGTGACAACACGGGATCAATCTGGGACATGAGTATCAACAGCAAGCCTATGGAGGAAAGAGGTCAGGTAGGAGAACAGGTAGGAGAACAGGTAGCACGAAACTTCCGCTTTATATAATGGCCGCATCGGCGAATGCAGCGGCTGCCTAAAAGAGACATACACCTATAAGGAAAAGTTCCAGTCAGGGTGACGAATGCCTTAACGTTAGCACTTACTATGAAGCCGAAATTAGCGTTAGTGCAGAAAATTGTGATAACTCCAAAAAACCTTGGATATATCAGGAAAATTCGGCATACTGAATCCAAAATATTACTTTGAGTAGCGCAACGTTGAATTTAGATTAGTGCAAAAGACTAACCGTGCTGTGCTCCCGCTAAATATAGTGCTGTAATACAAGGTTGTTGAGGGGCGGGCAAACCGCGGGTTCACCCGTGCTGAGACAAAAATATCATGATGATGATTTGCCGCTCCAACGAGGAACTCTGGTTTTGGTTTGGAATACAATTTTCTTAGAATATTATAGATAAAGTTAAACACGAACCGTGGATAGTGTGTTGGCTGATTGCTGCGTGTAATAAACGGACCGTAAACAATCATGATGTTGACATCAGAGCCTTCCTGTAAATGATGACAGGCGTTAAATGAGGAACAATCTCGCCACTGTTCAGCACTGCTCACCTTCGATCTGCTGTTCGTGGGGTGCGCAAAAGCAAAGTAGCTAAGAGCTTCCGAAACTTTCCACCAACATTGAAAAATTCACACAACGCTGACGAGCACTCCATCATGTCGTGCGGCACTTGGAGAAAGCCACTTCTGCAACCATTTCTGATGCTGACCACGTTTCGGAGGGAAGTGACACCAAGCTGTGTTTGGCAGCTGCCACGCAAGAACTTGAAGACTAATTGCTGCTCGTCTATCTGCGTTTAGAAGAACTTGTCAGTTACGGGTGGGTGAGTAGTACAGGAGGAGTAGCTACCAAGAGGGTTTTGCTGTTTGCATTTGGTAAAGGTCGTGTGCACAGTGAACCCCGCAGTCAGCAAGGAACATTTCTCGACGCTGCATTTGACAATGCTGACTCTGTCAGCGAAGCGTGCAGCTCCGGAATGCGTATCATAGCATGAGCATAGTCCATATAGACCTAGTCGAGTCATAATTTTCAGATAAATGGGTAGAGCGAAGAAGAAATGGCGTTACCTTGCCCCGAGTATGCCATCCGTCGGCAGTCTGATTGGCAATTCTTTCAAATAATGACATAAGTAGGTCAAGGTCTTGCTGGATGACTGCTTCAGTGCGAGCTCAACGACAACAAGGTCGTGAGCTTGCTGATACAATCCCGCATTCAAGTACAATTGGTAGGCTTCGAAAACTTTGCCTTCGTAGATAGCATACACAGCCTACGCAAAACGATGAGTGCTTGAGCGAGGAGAAGTACAAAACGCTGACCCTTGCTTCATTCACCCAAGCAATGGGGATCTTGAGGCTTCCGAGAATACCGCTACACATCCACTCGTCCAGTTTGTCAGTGGAGCGGTGGAGAAGGTCTTTGATAGCCTTTTCACGACTACCATTGCTGTGAGTAGCCAAGACATACAGATTGACAACGTATCTTACCCTGCAGATCCTTCAATGTGTAAAAGTACAAAAACAGCCTCCTGGAGCATGTCAAGCTGCTCCAGTTGATGTGCATAGCTGCTTGCAAGTAAGTCAGCACTTGGACTATGGCCTTCATGCTGATCTTGTTCATTATCATCGTCCATGGCGTCTCTGCGCCTTCCCGGGTCTGCGCGATCGGCGAAGTCACGGATGCGCATGCATCGCGACAAGATAATGTATAAGTGCCACAAGAGTGAGTAATCGCCTGGCGAAGGCCCGAATGAGAGTGGGGAGAGGGCTTGTGATAATGAGCATGCAGGGTCTGCATGTAGGCGAATTAAAGGAAAGAGAGCGTCGGAAGGCGATGGAGTGGGAACGTTGAATGGTAACGGTTCTGATGCGGGCTCGAGGTATGACGGGAGTGGAGGGGAGATACGAGAAGGCGATTCTTGTCGTGATCGGTTGTAGGACTCGAAGACCTGTGATATTGGTGCGTCCATCGGCTCAGAGAACCACAAATGTAGACCGAAGGTGCGCTTCCAGTCCAGACCCTTGATAGGGTCAACGTCTGGACACTGTTCTAGACCGCTAGCTTTTGACCCTTCCACAACATCCAATATTCCAGCGAGTACGGCATAAATTTTTCGCGTACTCTTCCCGATGTGCACGTCTATCCGCTGTTCCCGCCAAAGTTGAATTTGTTCTGTCAAGTCCCCCCTGAACTCAAAGTCGCCAGAAGCCTGTGATATCAGGGTTGCGAGTTTGATGTAGCCGTTGTCCATGGCTACTTCACAGGCTTTTTATATCTGGTTGCCCGTAAGGAGAGTGTAAATACAAGCAGCAGAGTCGCCAGAGGCGTGTTTCTTGAGATCAGTATCTACAAGATGGCCCACGGCTTCCTCAAGCCAATCTGACAGTGCAGTCTTCCGGCGCACTGCGGATATCCGATTGCGCACATCAACAGTAATTTCCGGCGCAAGATGCAAGTCGACGCTGTCAAATAACGCACGACCGAGTCGGAAAAGAGACTGTTCATCGGAGTGGTCGGAGGAAGGATACAGGGAGACAAAAGAGGAGAAATCCAGTTCAGTGGATGGATCGGCAAAAGGGATTCCACTTTCGTTTTTGACAATTGGTGTTTTGCTCAAGTGGTGTTGCAGCAGACGTGAAAGCCGGACGTTGGCCTCTTTATGAGAACCTGCAAAGAGTGGTACGATCGTCTTCGTGATCACTGAAGAATTCGCAGAAGTATCACTGTCATAATACAACAACTAAGCATTAGTATTGTGTGAAGATGCACAAAGCTTACATCAAACTCGACGGAGCACAGAGTCGCCCAAGGTGAACTAAAGTGCCACCTGGTCCCCAACCGACGCGGAAGGATCGACCAAACGCCAAACCAGCATCTACCAGACCATCTTCACAGCCAGCCACGGCAGAGGCTGAGATTTCCACTCGAGCATATTTTCGAGAGGGCCTGTAAGTTGGTGGTTCTATGTCATGCGCAAACAATGTCCTCTGGAAAACATGAATTGACTTGAAGACTTGCATACTGAGACAAGATACGCGACAGACCTTCTGTGAGTCTACCCACAGCCCATCTCCAATGGAGTCGCGACTATGCTTTCGCCTGACTGTAGACGGCAACTTGAATTTAGAACGTGTTGTACGGTTCATAGCCTTGATTGCCACGGCCTCCTCAGGTATTCGAAATAGCGAAGTCTGCATAACGTGCATTTTCTGCGCATCTACACCGACTTGTCTAGCCCATGGTATTACTGAAACGTCCTCCCGTTGGGCTGACGCGTCCACATCGGATTCACTGGATGAAGTAGAGTACGAACTTGAATTCTCTGACCCGTCGTCAGTTTCGTCATCAAAATCCACTGTCAAAATGTGATTGCGCGACTGTCTTGAGCGAATGGGGGCTGGGTCCTCCTGCACGTCTGACGAACTATCATCTTCTGAGGATTCTTCTGAGGATTCTTGCTCAACTCCTATGTCCTCCTCTGGACCAGCATTGGCATTTTGGTCTTCCGGTAGTTTGGCAGGTGACCGCACCGGGGACTTCTTGAAGTCCTGAACCATATGTACATCGCGTTCGTCATCGCTACTGTCGCTGACAGCGGCACTGAAACGTGTCATAGTGCCCTTGACTCTGGCGGCCCAGGCGTTTGGCACTACTGGAACTCAACAAGGTAAACCAAAACCTGAGTGCGAGCGGCAAGTTCGATACGGTCTTGAAACTCCGCTTCATCGGTGCGCGATCCCATACTGTGAGGACAGATGAAACGACGGGTAAAGACTAAATAGGACTAAATTGAATCTTCAATCATGATGTGACGGAGGACTTAGGTGTGTGGTTCAGGAAGTTAGCCAGGGGCATCTTCTACATATTGTAAGGACGGGACGTTTGATCCCGCGGAACCAATTCGTGTCATTGTCATGTGCGCGCTCCACCTGAAATCATAAAATCACCGTCTCATACATTGGCTAAGGTAAATCTACAATCGTAAACGAGTACATATACTCAAAAACTCATCACAACCTCTCATCAGTTAGTTAAACCGCAGGCCCAAACTTTCTCCCATGTGAAATCCCACCTCTGAAAGTGACCTTGGTCATGCGTAACCTTGAAGGAAAGACCTTTCCTTTTCCTGCAACTCCAGGGCAGATGCGAACGCTTCTAAGTTGCGAGATGTAGGGAGCAAGACCGTGTGCAGCAATTCTCGGAGGACGGTGAGTCTCACAAGTCGAGAGACGAGACATAGGGAGAGGGCGTTTGCATAGGAATTTGTATCATTATAGTCCTCTTTGTGGGAAAACATCGGCTTGGCCGCGTACTTGAAGATCATGAGGGCAATCTCAACAGGAAGGACGCTAAATGGGTAGCAGATAGAAGACTTCATGATGGGTTAGGAAGATGATGAGCTGGTTAGAAGGAGCCCTGCCTTTAATACTTGCCTCGATAAGTGTGGCGCACGTCCACAATTGCAAACTCAGGCTGTGGGTTGGACCACAGATTATGACCTGGTGGCCCATAACAGATCCGAAGTCATTGTTCCACTCTTGCCCTGTGGAAATTACTATTTCTCAGTCGCCACAGAATATTATAATACAAATGCGGATGCAGCGCGAACCACAGAGCCCACCTTCCGACCAGACTTGATGGCATTCATTTATGATTTGTCGTGGCACGACTCCCATAGTCCATAGTTGGTCACTGGATCGAGTCGTTCCCAAGTAAATATCACTACACACGAGCAACAGGTGACACAACCTATTTCAAAGTCGGCTGAGCACTTGCCATGTTTCCCGAATTGACCTCATAGCATCCCGTCTGCGCGAGCTACACTTATCACCAAGTAAATGCAAGCACTGGCAGACGCACCCAAGGCATCGACGAAACTGCAAACTTCGACGAGTGAACGCCCCTGCGCAGGTGATTCAGTTTGTGAGCTGCGCATCTTTCTTGAGAGCTTGAGATTGCCTGACTATGGACGTCCAGTTGAGATTGCGTCAAGGTACAGAAGGATTATAAGACTGGGTCAAAGGTGCCGGGCCAGCTCACGCTCACGCAGAATACGATGACGTCGGATTTTCATCGTGACTGACTCCCAAAGCGTACCGATGCCAAAAAAACCCTGGAATTTGCAGTCCAGCTGCGCGGTGGATGACTTTGTTGGGCACCACCTCATCGCCGACAACAACGCAAACACTCGACGTACGGAATGCCATTCTCCAGGACCATGATATTGCAAGTGATTAAACCTCACTATTTGCAATGACTATCTTTTCCGTCTGAGGTCAATGTATAACATGGCCAGCAACGATGCGGGTGGTGCAAGGGAACTTTGTGGCGAGCTTTTTGAACATCCTTGACTCCGTTAGAGCGAATGGCAAGGCGGATAAATATAAATGTGGAGTGCTGTGTACGATGGTGGCCCCGAAAGTTCGAACAAAACGCTGGAGGCCCCCGGCAGCATCGGCTATTTGCATACACTCGGCACGGTATGCAGAGCGTTGTGAATGTCTTCGAGTGGACTGGAAGTAACAAGGAATCGTAAATTCGCTGGGAGTTCGGCTGGTTGTGAGGGAGAAGTGTTCAGCTTTCCAGCAAGTATATGAAGAATCTGTTCCCGAGAATGTGTGTCGCCACTTTCGTCTAGTGAATCGATAATTATCAGCACGCGAGGAGCAATGTCGTGCGGAGTCATGCTGATGGGTCCTATTATGAACTCCTGCCATTGTGTTGCGATGTCTGTGGTGTGCCTGAGATCGTTACGATCATGGACTACACGCGCCAACGCTCGCCGCATGGTGGGATCGCAATCGGCCAAGTCGCGTGCGATCGTCGTAGATATTTTCTCGTAACGACGGTCTGCTCCATGTGTGTGATCAAAACGGAAACAGGCTCCAAGACCCACCTGCTCATTGAACCAGTTGGGTATGGTATGAGCAATGGCCGATTCACCATTCCCTGCAGTGCCGAATAACCGTAAGACATGCCGCACGTCCTGCCCTGTGCTGCAGATCCAAGACATGATTTCAGACAGAATGTCATCCCGAGTGCTTGGAAGACTTGAACACCTAGAGGTGTTCAAACCAGCACCGGCCTCGTACTCCATGCCAGTACAGTCCAAATCTTCACCTAGGAATGTCAGCGTAGGTTCAAAGTGAATTTTGAAGTCGATCCTTACCTATATGGTGGACCGTTACAACGGTGTCATGAGCACCTCGGTCTCGGAATTGCTGCATGAGAGTGTCAAGAACATTGCTGTAGGCTCTGAATTGTGTTGCCTGTTTCGTCGCAAACGTGCTTGTTCATTTTAAACTCCGTCAGCATGAGAGCATCACCATGCCAGTACCATATCATGATTTCAAGTTTGCGACTCGGGAGACGCCGATGCACTCAAATGAGAAAATGTAAGAAGTTCTGCTATCCGATACAATGCCGGTATGAACGGTATAAGTTGCTACACTAATGGTACAGGTATAAAGGCTAAGTGAAAGAAGTCTGGTGAATTACCGTGAACGTGACGATGATGATACTACATGATGCGACCCACGCTTGAGTGCACGACACATGCCGGCCAGCATTTGATTGACGATAAATCTCTCAAATTCGGACAGCGAAGAGAAACGCTGTATGATGAGGTGATAGAATCTCTCCTGTTCATTAGATACGTCAACCTCGACCCAGCCAGGACCGGCCTTACATTTGAGTAATGCTGAATGGTATGCTGCGGATATAGCTGCGATGGTGTGCGTGAGGCGCACCTCCCAACCGTCTGTGCCTAAGGCGATGTCATCGGAGTAGTTCTCGTTCCTTAACATATGTTCGATCAACGAGGAAATCGAAATATGACCGAATGGAATGCGGATTTGTCGAAGGCTGTCGCCCACATGCATCTGAAACGGATGAATTAACGGAGGGCGACAAAAGCCATGGTTGACAAGGACGCACCTGAACCCAAGCGTCGAGGAATCTGAAATCCAATAACAGAGACTCAATCTTAGCCACGCGCCATGCATCCATAGCTTCCTTGCTTTTCCATGGACTAACAGATAGCTGATAGACCGGCCTTAAGAAGATTTCGGCGAGCTTCTGGAAGGTCGAGAAGGTGGTTTTAACGATCCCTTTCAACTTCGTAACCTGGGCTACACCCTGTGGCGTAGACTTCCATCTGTTGAGCTCGCCCGCTGATTCTTGGTAAGTTGTAAAGTCAGCGCTGCATATGAGTGACGGACATACCATCTGGGAACTGAGAAATGGCAACATCCAGCGCATCGTTGGCCATCTGAATAAGCGTGACTTCGGGGGGAAAAAATCCCATGTTAAAGATCGACTTTAACATGAGCACTTGGGATTTCTCAAATATTTCACCCAGTGAATGATTATCCACGATGATTGGCGGCTGTGGGGGTGCCACGGGTGCCTTGGCTGGCGTGTCAACATGTTTATATTCTACAATTTTTAGTTGCCGATCATGTTGTCTGACGGTCCTCTTGCGAACCAACTTCGAATCCACATCCTCCCGGCCACGTCCTAGAGGAGAGGCTGAGGTATAACCACGATGGTGCTTCACGATTGACGGATCCTGCCTATGCATGCCGGAGTGCGCGACGGCATCCTTCGAAGCAGGACGCGACAACGGCGGCGGAAACCTGGCGGGAACGTCAAGACTTTCGTAGTCACTGTCCATCGGGGCCTCCTGCCGCATCGACTCGGAGGAGCCGATCCTTTCCAAATGTATATCACGAACGTTAAGTAACGACGGTCGTTCTTGCAAAGAAGATTCTGGAAGTGAAGTCGGCGTGGACGTTGCATCAGCCATGCCCTGGCTGCTACTGGAAGCTTGGGTATGCGGCATTCTGAATGCGGCAGTGCCAGCTTGTTTGAAGCCATGTTGAAGTTCCTGTGATGCTGAAGTTGGAAACGAAAGGGGTGGCGTCAAACCTAAGCCAAACGGCGTATCAAAGTCGAAGCGTCGGTCGCCCCCTCCATAAGCTTGCCATTGGAATGAATGGGGGTTTGACTCGAAGCGGCTGTCATCGTTGAACTCTGAAATTTGAGAGGTTTGAGCTGGAGCAGCGGCGACAGGAAAAGTTATAGTAAAGACTTACCATGCATGCCGCTCGGGCCACTTTCGCCCACTTGCAGGCTATGTTCCTGAGGCGTGGCTGAGTTGGGTAACATTGATTGAAGACTTGAGTGAGTGGGCTGACTGATCTCATTCGAGTTGAGCCAGTCCCTCAGCCTATCTTGGGGTTGCTCTGACTCGGAATCGTTTCTTGCAAGTTGGGACCAGTCGAAAGGAGGACCTGCCGCCATGACCGAATTGTTGACCTGATGAAACCATGAATTAGCAGCAGTGCGGATGATAAAAAAAAGGGTGCAATACCACCAGTAGTGGAAAATGCAGTAGACTTACCAGTGGAGGAGCATCAGGGTTTCTACTGGAGCATCAGACTCAGATTGAATAATTGAAACGAAATATTGTGAATAATTAGTTATCTGTAAGTCTCAATCTTCACCCAACTCACCTTGCTGACCCCTGTAGCTAGATTACATTTTGATTGGCGAGGAATGCCGTTGAATAGATGATTCTAAATGGCGGTCTATATCATTAGTCGAAGTTCCCGCTGCCTTGAGTTGCGTACTAGGTGAATTTTGGGGAGCACCTGAAATGGGACCATGAGCAGCATTTCAAGAGTAATGATATCTGGACTTCCGCGAGTTTTTGTGATAACACTCCGAGAACATCAAATAACACGGCATTTTCCATGATCCCCGCACTACACCCCAAAATATCCGAGAAAAAGTTTACCTTTTTAAGCGACGTTCAAGAACATACAATCAGGTGCTGCGCGATCTAACTTAAGTTTGGGCCTTCAGGCTAGAATTAACAGGACCCCGCTAGCAGCTCTAGATGTATTATAATATTACTTGCTGGAGTTACTCTGATCGGCGAACTCATGAGGCGCTACTAATGGCTTTTTCGAGAGGGCGCTTTAAAAGGAAATGTTCCACCATCGATGTAATATATATCACCTGAGCTTTACGGTTGTGATCTTCGGACAAGTGTCTGGGTGCTCACTGATCGGCAACGAGGATGCTTTCCGAACAACGGCTACACTGGAAATAAATTTAGCTATGTAAGTCCCAGACACCCCCAATCATGACTCGATTTGGACATCCGATGATCTGCCAGCTGCTAATAACGGGGTGTTCGATGCGGCTGCCTAACATAAACACAAACACAAACCTTGACGACCGAAAAAACCTTCAATGAGATAAGTAAGGGGCCCGGGTGAAACTCTACACATGATTAAAATTGAATGTATTGCTGTGCTGACGAGGCGCGAAAAAAACTCACCTGTATTTGCATAAAGCTGTCGGTAAATACGCGAAGCGTCGAGCAAGCCTACTTAAATCTATGGAGAGAAAATAATGAGTCGGCTGATGTCGCACGTGGGGTTTCCGAGTCATGAGGTCAACGTTGTTGAGGTTATTATATTCGAGTTGCGGTGTCTGAGAGCAATAAAAAGATGCCTGTCTGATTAAAGTTAGTGGAGGTGCATGATCTGCATTGCTCGAATGCAGAGCATTAATGTACTCACATGCTGCAAACAGTGTGCAAGGACTGCGATCAGCATCGCTTGAGCTCAAATGAGGAACAACCTCCTCACATCCTGTGAACAGTGGGCACGAGATCCCGGCCGAAGAGCTGAACAAGGCCCTCAGTTATGGAAAGCATTATGTGTACAAATATTGACGCACCTCAGGCAAGTCCTTATTTCGATGAGAAGCCACCTGAGTCGACAGAGGCAGTGAATTGATCGGCAGCTTCGTCATAATGTGCGCCATCGAAGACATTGATTCCGAGTCGAACACTTCGATGTGATTGATGCACGAGGTACAAAAATCGGCGTCCAATTAAGTGCGGTGTTGGGAGGCAAGAGACAGAGTCAATAAAAGAATGGACTCGTATTGTTGTAATGTTGAAGATGGGTGTGATACGACGGATGAGTTCGATACGGTCAAGCTCCGATTCATTGGTGTGGTGGTGGGCAATGCCCGCAAACAAACTGTTGCGCTTATATAAGCGAAAAACCCCTATGTCCGCAGAAAACACGGCGTCAGGGTGTACAACAGTATTTACAGCTACTAATACTATGAAATGTTGTGTATTTATGTTACTTATAACCATTCTACCCATATACTGACTGTAGTAGGTGTGGCAGTATGCACCAATGTATGAGTAAAACTGTAATCAAAGGTTGTTGTTGAATTACTATGTTAATATTTGACTTAAGAATTGATTAGATTTAGAAAATTTACTCCGTCATCAAGTGATTCACCACACCATTGTGCTTCATAGTGCTTGACAACCAATAGCAGCACCTGCAAGTACACATGCTTACTGCTAAGGTGAGTTTTTTTTCAGAATTGTCTTCTCTCAGGTAGTGCTGCTGTGGTCCAGTTCAGTCCAGACTCCAGTTCAGAGGGTCCTCGACAAGAATGGTTCAGCTCTACAAAATTATTGAACCCAGAACTGGACTGTTAAGAATTCTCAATGGTATGGTTCAGTTTTTTTCTGGTCTGAACACGAACCGAACCATAATTTTTTTAAAAGTACATGGCCTCCATGAACAAGCCACCAGAATGATGGTATGCATGTTGTGTTG
Source organism: Suillus occidentalis (assembly GCA_016628085.1). Lineage (NCBI taxonomy): Eukaryota > Fungi > Basidiomycota > Agaricomycetes > Boletales > Suillaceae > Suillus > Suillus occidentalis. The sequence continues at coordinate 113,155 of JABBWB010000072.1, forward strand.
GACTTAGTTGTGTAACACCAAGCTCAACTCGGAAGTAGCCGAGGTGGCTGAACCTTAAATCATCGGTTTACATACAGTAGTTGAATTTTCATGTATTACCTTATGGATTTGTCTACCAATTCACTGCGTACTAGGTACCAAAAATCCCATACAAATCTGTCATACAAACAGGCAGAGCTCCCTGTGGTCATATCTCGGGGCTATTTTGGTGATTTAATCACTAACACAAGGCAGAAGTCTCGAATTGACAGATCTAGGCTTAATTTATTACTCGTGGTGCTTCTTTCGCTTCTATTACCTCATGTTCCTGCCACTATTACCATGACAGACTCGGACCGCATTTCTTGCTTCCCACTCCTCAGCAGTACCAATTATGGCGAGTGGTCTATGTGAATGGAGGCAGAGCTTATCTGAAAGGGTCTATGGGACATGGTGTTTGCCGAGGTAGATGAGGATGGAAAGACGGACGATGAGGTGAAGGCAGAGTTGCAGAAGTTGCTGGTTAAGACTCGGAGGTCAGCGAAGAAGATGGTGGAGGTGAGGACAGAGATCATCCTTTGTGTTGAGCGTGACCAGCTTGCTCATATGCATGATCGTGATGCTAAGGTCATTTGGGAGATGCTCGCTCAGGTCCATCACGCACGTGGCCTAGGTACCAGGATGGCATTGCAACAGAAGTTGTTGACGGCGACAAAAGGTACAGCAGAGGCTATGTCTGCCTGGATTAGTCATGTCAAAGGTATGGCTCTGACTTGGAGGATATTGGTGTCACTGTGGATGATGAAGACCGGATTTTTGCACTTATGACTGGACTTGACAAATCATACAATTCATTTGTCATCTCACTTGATTCAACTGTCACCGCAGATCTCACATTTGACCATGTTGTCAACCACTTACTCAATGAAGACATTCAGTGAGGCAGTGGCGCCAGTGATGAGATGGTGCACACAGCATTAGTAAGCATGCATCAAGGGAATGGATGAGTTTGTTTTTGATGTGGAAAAGGACACATTAGGGCATTTTGCACAGAAACCCCGATTTGTGGGAAAGGTGCTGAGAAGGCAGCAATGGCGGCAGAAGAAAGTTTCATGTTTTAATTTCAGGGGGTGCATTTTTCATTTTATTATTTCTATTGTCTTCGAGTCTTCACTTGAGGGGGTGTGTTGGACTTAGTTGTGTAACGCTGAGCTCGACTCAGAAGTAGCCAAGGTGGCTGAACCTTAAATCATCAGTTTACATACAGTAGTTGAATTTTTGTGTATTACCTTACAGATTTGTCTACCAATTTACTGCGTACTAGGTACTGAAAATCCCATATGTTGATGCTACACATGCCAACATGACAAGCAGAGTTAAATTTTGGAATTTAAACTGTAATATTTATAGCCGCTTCTCATTCTCACCTTCTCTCAGTTTGTTCTACCACAATTGAGGGTAAGCTCTTTTAATATTTGGTCCACCGCTAGATACTGACTACAGCTTAGGCTTACACAGTATCTGGGTATTTAATATAGTTTTGTTCCACCACAACTGAGGGCTTACGCAGTATCTAGCTATAAAAATGTGGGCTGTGGATGAGGTGGGTTTGGTGGCAGATAATTGAGTAGTTGGCAGTGATTGAGACTGAAAGACCTCATGGCATTTGTACACCTGAATTGAGTCCCTATTCATTCACAATGAGCAAGTGGTGCTGTTTGATGGGAGCATACAAATCTGACCAGTGGTTGGACTGTATATACTGTACATCTGTCAACCACAATTGGAAAGCTCTCAAAAACAGACATACTGAGCAGCATCTACAACAATTGCAATTAGCATAGGCATATCATTGAAAACAGAACTACATACCACCCACAAGAAGCACATAACTGAAAAATTGCCAGCCATCCTCACTGATTTTGTTTGTTGAACACCATGAGATGCTGTATGTCATCAATACATTCCCAAACACTGGTGGCATTAACATTAATTGTACATACATACTTTTGATCTTTGAATTTTCTGAAATGATAACAATACTTTCAAGATGAGGATCAGCAGTGCCCTCTCATCAAACAAGTGGAAATTGGATGTACCAATCTATCAAGACCAACACCATCTAAATGAATGTCTCCGACAATTAATCAAGCATTGTCTCTCGTTTTACCAAAAATGTAAGCCTGAGTTGTTTGTGCATGATGCCCAAGACCCAGTGAAAACTGGACATGGCCAAAACAGTTGAAATCACATAGAATATTGTTTAGACATATTGATTATGCCCCACTATTGTGTAATATTCATTGTCTGCTCATCACATCATAAAAACATTACATCATTGTTGATTTGTAACATGCTGCCTGCGTTCGTTGATTACATTTTTGTCAATGCACAGTGTTTTCACACGTTGTTTGTCATCGTGTGCTCACCAGTTTATTTGGTTGAGTTTTGTAGCACCCCAAAAGTTGAAATGTTTGGGGAATCTCATTTCCTCACCTTTCTTCTTCCCCACCATCATCTTTTCTTACAGGTTGTCCTGTCACCACTGCCTTCCTTCAGTGACAGTGATCCCATGGATTCAGGTATGTTGCTGCCGCTTTTTGCAAATGGTACTGACTAGCTGTTTTCTCTACAGGCTCACTATGATCCTGAGATTGTGCTAGCTAGTACTGGCAGTAAATTTGATTTCACTCTCATGTAAACTTGCAGCTCTGATTTTGAGGGCAGCAGTGCTTTGAAGTGTGTGAAGGGTATTTTATCATTTTATTTTGGGCGCATATACTCATGTTTACTATGTAGCTGAGTCTGTGAACCCTTTGACCACAGTCGAAGGCACACCTGGTCTCATCATCAAAGGTATTGTATTCTTTTATTTGCAAGCACATACTCATGTTTGTTTTCCAGCAAATCTGTTGGCCCTACTGTCGAATCTGAAGGTATGGTAATTTTTTTGCACAAGCATATACTCATGTGTATCTTTCAGGCAAGTCTATTAGCCAATAGTGATGTTGCTGATGGTCCAATGTATTAGCTTGCCTGCTATCGCCTGCTGGTCGCCTTCTGATTGCTTGTGCTTGCTTGTCTCCCTCACCTGTCCATATCATTTCTGTTCTCTCGCTGGCGCCATTGCTGGTTGCCTCTTGATTGCTTGTGCTTGCTCCAATTCTGCATTATCATTATTGTCCTATATCGCCCTATAGTGTGTTTTCTGATTGTGGGCTGAAGCATTTGTATCAGTAGATTACAGCACAATTGACTCAAATACAATTGATTTGTCATACCATGTGAGCTGAATCGAAATATGGTGAAATATGATATTGATATTCTGGTCATACCTGACATCATTCGAGAAGATTGCAACACATGTGAAATATGGTGCTGCTAAATTCATCATATTTCCTGTGATTTCAACCATTTCAGCCATGTCCAGTTTTCACTGGGTCTGAGACCTTGAGCCTTCAATGTGCTTCAATGCCATCCTAGTAGAAAGCATTGACCATGGAGAGCAGCGAGAGAACACCAGGGTACAACCTCTTTGACAGATAGAGAAGGATCCCTGAGTACTTGAGCATCATAAGTTAAGATTCCAAGTATAGGTAATGTTGGACACAAAAATACCTCGCATCAGACTGCTGATCCCATAGCTGTGATTTGCAGCTTCAGTGATGAGTGTAGTGAGGAATACACTAGTGCAATGCACCTGAGCAATTGAAAAGAAAATAACAAAAAAATAGATGAGCCAGCATTCAGTGTGATGTTGTAGTGGTATTTGTAGGGTCACCATCTTGTGGGTTCCACTAACTGAACTCATGGATGGGTACATGGTGAGTGGTGAAGACCTTTGAGTCCACAATGTCACTTGTTGGGGTATGAGGCACTATGGACAGATTTTTTCTTCTTGTTGCAACAAGTATGTCAAATGGGTCAACATCAGCACTTACAGTACATCACATTTATAAAAAAAACACACTTGTGGCTGAGGTTTCATGTGTTTAAGGGGCTATTATACTCTCATAGATTTGCATACCATCCTCTTCGTCCTACCACTTTGCTTCACATATGACTTTTAACCATATCACCTCTGTACATGACCATACAAGAATAGAGAATTTGTATTACTAGTCATTTTCCTACCACACTACTCCCCACATACCCTTCATGTTGCCTAATAATGATCCAAATAAAATTCTGTTCTTGTAGCAACATTCAAGACACCAGTTCTAACACTTTTCACTGCAAGACCACCTCATTTTTGTTGTGTTTGCAGTATGCAGATGCTGGAGTCATTCTGAATATCCATTTGGCTGTGACAGTGCCATGAGAACAGGACAATAATATCTACATTTTCCTGCTCACAATTATGACTGACCAGTGTGCTATTGACACTAATGGCCATCTAAAAGATGCTTCCAAAATTGTGTGGCACAATGACCCAGATGATGAGTGCCCTCTACCTGCCCTTGGTCCCACTACTGCAAGATCTACTCCAATATACCATTTTTTACTGGTACTTGACATAGTTGAGCACCACGACCTTTAACAAAATTTGTCAATCCTAATAATATCACCTCATCAGGTTCAGCCTGGAGTAAACAAAAGGCTGTGGATGGTCCAGGGACCAGCTAGTGAGTTGCACACAAGGTCATTCCATCTTCTAGTGCTTTTAGTGACATTGCAGGTGATTTGGATGGTGCGATGATGGTGCAGAGGCTTTGTATGCACAAACTAAAGCTATGGGGGATGTATAGGATTTTTGGTAGATAGTACACAGTGAATTAGTTAATAAATCCATAAGCTAATACACAAAAATTCAACTACTGTATATACACTGACATTTTAAGGTTCAGTCACTGTTTTGGCTTCTTCCAAGTTGAGCTCAGCATCAAAACTAAGTCCAACATGATATGCAGAAAACACCAAGTCCATGCAGTATCTCCTCCAAATTGGGTTACATTTACAGCAAGTGCTGTTGTCATTGTGTCATTGCTTGATGCATTATCGGCAGTGATACTAAGTATCTTTGCAGGTATAAGTAACATATTTAAATGTGAAACTTTGCACTTACCTTGTCTAAAATTCCAAAGTCTTTTAAAATCTTTGTGAAGGCTTCTACAAGATACATGCTTGAGTGTAACTGGTATGTAGTGTATAGTGGTTATAAGCGAGACGGGATGAGCTAGAACAAACAGGTATGATCTCAGTCACTGGAATAGAATTCAATTGACAACTCATCTACCTAGAACAAACAGGTACACTGTATGTGCGTTAGTCTCTGTAGGTATGGGTGACAAAGTATGCTTACATCTCAGTCTCTGGAATAAAACTGAGATGTACAGGTGCCTATGCTATAGCTTTTAAAGTGGGTCTGTCCAGCTAATATCACATGAATAAGAAGAAAATAATGTCGGGGCTGATGTCAACAGTCTTCCACTCCCTTCCATTCCCTCCTTGCACTCATGCCTCTATTCCTCTGTCTCCTCACTTCCATTGGTGTTCATTGACTCAGATGATTCAGACAACAACACTCCCCCTCAAGCACAAGCCAGTCCCATGCAGGTCCTGAGCTTTTGTAAATGAGGGTGTGCTAGTGCCTTCATGAATGTGTTGGCCATGTTCTTGTCAGTCAGGTAGTACAAGAGGTTGCAGGTTCCCTTTTGAACATGCGAATGGATGAAGTGGTAGCGGAGGTCTATGTATTTGGTGCGTAATTGGAACTTCCCATTCGAAGTGAGTGCCATAGCAGCTTGATTGTCACAGAAGATGGGAATGGGGTGCACAGGAGGTTCATATAGCTCCTCAATGAGCAATTTAAGGTAAAGTAACTCCCTGATCATGCTCATCAGAGCTATATACTCAGTTTCGGCTGTGGACAGTGCGATTAACGGCTGCTTGTGTGTGGACCAGGATACAGGGCCCTCATTCAATAGGACGACATATCTGGACATTAAATGGTGGTGCAGCTGCAATGCCCAGTCTGTGTCGACAATCACTTCTAGTCCACCATCCATCAAACCCAAGGTCAGCTCAAAATCTGCTGTACCTTTCAGATAGCACAAAACACACTTGGTAGCCTCCCAATGGGGTCTACCTGGGTTTGCATGAACTGCGAGAGGATCAAGACGAGGAATGCTATGTCAGGATGGGTACTGGTGGCCACATATATCAACAAGCCAATGCCTCATTGATATGGCACATCATACATGGCTTGTAGCTCTGCAGCTGTCACAGGTCCCTGCTCCATGAACAAGGTAAGACCTGGCTCCATTGGTGTCTAGGCACTCTTTGCATCATGTAGGTAGAACCTCTTGACAACTGTCTTGACATATGCCTTTTGGGAGAGGGTTAAGGTGCATGCAACTTGGTCCCATGTTACTTTCAGACCTAACAACTGGCTTAATTCTCCTAGGTCCAAGATTTCAATGTATTTACAGAGCTGAGACTTGAAATGCTGGATGTGGGAGATATGATTAGCAGTGACGGCCATGTCATCCACTGAGACAGTGATGACGATGTGTTCATTTGGGGTCTATTTGAAGTAGACTGCTTGGTGGACCTTCGAATGGCTGAATCCCAACTTTGAGAACATATCTGCTAATTCATCCACCACTTGAATCCAGCTTGCTTCAGACCAGGTAAGCTCCTTCTCAATCTCAATACCTTTCCCTGCTGACCATCCTTCAAATATCCAGGTGGTGCCCTTATGTATATAGGCTCCTCTTGGATGCTTGCATAGGGGTATACACTCTTGATATCTACCTGGTAGATTTCCCAGTCCTTCTGGGTGGCTATCATCAGGACAGTTCTAATGGTTATCATATTGGCAGTGGCCACAAACATGTTGAAATAATCAACTCCGTATTATTGCCTCTGGCCATTGGCAATGAGATGTGCATGAAGCTTGAGCTTCTCACCATCAGGGCCGCACTTTGTGGCCAAAATGAAATAGCATGAGATTATGTTAGCACCCCTAGGTGCATCAACCACTTCCTAAGTACCTAACTTTTCAAGTTGGCTGATTTCATAATCTAGTACTTCCTGCCACTTGATACCATCAGGGCTGTTCAAGGCTTGCTGGAGGGTGGGTTCTGGTTTGGCGGTCACCAAGGCAAGGTGTAGGTGAGCTTCTTCATCTAGCAAGTCCAACTCTGATGCCTCCATCAGGTTCTCTATGGCTACTGACATGGTTTCTCCTTGCTGCAGGCTTGCATAATATCCTGGGGCTAGTCTAGGGTGAGTTTCATGAGGTTGGGGTGGAGTTGGTGTGGGTGATGGCTGAGATGGAGAAGGAGAGGTGTTTAGGACACTACTAGGTGTATTTTCATTAGTCTCAGATTGGCAAACTTTGCTCACATTGGACTCCCCCTTGTCCTAGACATCCTCGGCTACAACAACATCTAATGGTGCAAACGTGATGTTGTGCTCAACAGAAACCTGATACTTTGTGGGCCAATAAACTCAATACCCTTTACTTTCAGCATTCACACCTACAAACACAGCTTCTTCCACCCTCACCTCAAGCTTCCCAGCCTCCTACAAGCAGACAAAAATCTTTGTTCCAAACTCATGTGCCTAGGAGAGATTGACAGTGGTGTGATGGATGAGGTTGTGCAGCATGTATCCCAGGATGACTCTGGAAGGTAAGCGATTTTTCAGCCAAGTTGCATAATTGATAGCTTCAGCCCACAGGAACTTGGGCAAGTCCTTTGCTAGGAGCATTGCGCGAGTATGCTCTTCTAGTGTCTTATTCAGATGTTCAGCTACACCGTTCTGCTTGGGTGAGTCGTGGACCATTAACTGACACTCGATGCCTTGCTGATGCAGATATTCATCAAACTCTGCACTCAGGTACTCTCCCCCTCGATCTGAATGGAGTTTACACAGTCAGACTCCAGGGAACTGTTGAGTAATCCATGCCTCGTAGGCCTTGAATGTAGTGAGTGCCTCACTTTTCTGCTTCAAGAAGTGAAGCTTCATCTGATGGCTAAAGTCATCTGTAAAGCTGATATAGTATAAAGTACCTGCTAAGCTCGTTGTCTGGGTTGGACCCAAGAGGTCAGTGTGCACTAACTCGCCATAGGTAAGTGCATGGCTGGTTGCTTTATCAGAAAATGGTTTTTGAGCTGGTTTTGCTTTAACACAGACTTCACAGAACTCGGGCTTTGATGTGGTGTCAAGCTCGACACCCATTATTAGGCCATTCTTGTAAGCCTCAAGGACTGCCATTTGGGATATGTGGCCAAGGACTCGGTGAAGTTCACTGATGGTAAGCTTTACCTTAGCGAGATTCACCCAGTGCTTATAGTGAGCTGTGACACTGTATAGTCCTTCAACCTGCAGGATTTTGGCTATGATGGTGCGGTTAGGGTCCTTTAAGAGGATTTTACACATACATTCTTCAAAGAGGACAGCAAGACTGGCTGCAGTGATGTGTGGGGTTGAGATGAGGGTAAACGCCATGGTGGGGGCATAGAGTACATTTTTAAGCATGACAGTGGTCCATTCATCACCCAAAGGTAAGTCTAGCTTTACATCACCTCTTCTGATAGCACTGAGGGTTGATCTGTCTGCAGTGTGCACTTTCTGTGGCTCTATACTGACAGAGTTCAAGAACTTTGCTCAATCTGGGCAAAAGTGCAACATCACTCCTGAGTCCATAATGGCCCCACAGCGTTCAACGGGGACTGCAAGCTGTTCAGCAACACTCACCAAGTCCAAGGTGACAAATGCATACTGGTCCTGCCTCTCTGTCTCCACAGCAGCATTAGCTGTCTGCTTTTAGGTGCATGCACCTCCTCTCTTTGCCTTCTGATTTGGACCTTGTCCCTCTTTCCCGCCTCCTGGCCTCCAGCAGTCAGTCTTATAATGACCTTTGCATTCACAGTTGAAGCATGTGATGTCTGCATTGGTGGAATTGGCTGCATTCAATGCACGCAACCTCAACGACTGGCCAGATTTGGCTGCAAGTGCTGTGTTTCCGCCCTTTCAGCCCATGGATCAACAATCTGTGAGTTGGCAATGCTCATATTCCTCTGCTGTAATGATGCTGATGAGTTCATTAGAGGTGAGTGGTGTCTTTGTGATCTTAGTGACTGTGCTGATGGAGGATAGAAGGGGTTGATATGATTCAGGGAGTGAGCCCAAGATGATGGCATGAAAGTCCGTGTCCACGATACTAGCACCCATTCCAGCAAGTGATTCCCAAAGTCTGAGTAACTCAGCAAAATGTGCTTTCATGTCATCTCCTTCCTCACACCTCGTCTCCTGCATTCGATGATGCAGATCAATCTGCACGAGTTCGGTTTTACCCTTGTGTATCTGGCATATCTCTGCCCAGATTTCAGATGCTTCGTAGAGGTTCTAGACACACTGCAGGAGCCAATCTGTGATTGTGCTGAATACCTGCTTCTTTATGAGTGAGTTCTTTTGATAGTAGTCATTAATTTTCTTGTCAAGCTCATCGATCTTGGCCTGTGTGGGCATTGAGTCATCTGCCTTCATAACTGCCTTCATTTTCTCATCAATGAGGAATGGGGTCAGTTTAATGGCTCAACCATCAGTATACCACATCAGACCTCAAGCACCTATAGCTGTTAATGTCCTTTGTGCTTGTGCCTCTATTCCTCCATCTCTGCACTTCCATCGGTGTTCATTGACTTGGACAATTCGGACAACAACATAGCATTATTGATGTGTGCCATGTCACTGATGGTATACTTACCTTTGAAACCTCAACAATATTGAGTAGTATTGCAAGTGGCTTGCTGTTGGCCCCCTGTGCAGCTTCATATGCTATGTCACACCAATAGGATTTAATATGCTTCACCATGTTGCTTGTCAACTTCACATCTCCCTTGTCAAGATAGCAATGGACATGCTGCTGGCAGCCTTTAGCCATGCACTTGAAGACATGTGTATGGTGGTTGCCAGTGTACTTGATACTAGGAACTGGTTCATAAAATGTATAGATTGGTGATGTCCATTCCTTTTGCAATCTTTCTTTTGAGAATAACTTGAATCTTTGTGTCAGTTATTGCAGGGATTAGATATATATTTACACACTGAGTTTCACATCTAAAGACTCAGCATCAGATTCAATGTCATCACAACTTGTGTGTGACTTTATTGACTCTGTGTCGGAATTGATGATGATGGAATCACCATGCAACAATTGTTCTTCCTCTTCCATATGGATGGAGGCTTGCTGGGATAGAGGCTGAATATTGGTAGCATCGGAGGGGGTGGCTCAGAGAATTTTGGATTTGACAGGTCATGGGTACCTAGTGAACTAACTCACACCCATAATACCCATACCCATACCCATGCTAATGCCTACTTGGGGCCACTTACTTTTATCTCATGTCTGTTCTTGACTACAGATTGTCTGTCACAAGTCATTCCAGTACATCACAGATAATTTTTGGTCTTTACCCACCCACCTGAGTATACATAACAATTTCCTTCAGCTCAGACTACTTGTGCTTTACTAATTTCTCATAGTGCTACAAACCTTGCACAATGGTCAGAGCTGCAATGCCAGTCTACTAGTAGGGAGTCCCAGTTTGTACAATGTTGCTGTGTGCTACATTTTTCAAATTATGTAAGTATCTTACATAACCTGTTTCCAACAACTTCCTTTTTAGCTACACATCACAACAAGTAGCGGACCTTATCAATCATTTGATCATATTCGAGGACTCCGGGTACCATTCAATCTGGTGTTCTAAATACACGTGTCAAACAATTCACGTAGATTAGTGAATGGCTGTATTGGGCGCTGAGTCGTCCAGCGTCCAGATGATGAGTTTTCAGCATCTGACTCGCTCTGAGTGCAGAATAATTTCTCCGTCCATAAAAGTAGTGAGAGCATTTCAAACTCAGCACCAACATTGTCTTATCCACGGGATGCATGCCATTATTCGTTCTTCAAGCCCAAGCCTAGTTGGAGGGTCTTTTCCTGACTATGATGGCCTCCGTGACAAGAGTGCATTCCGATGTGCAGCTGGCTTTCCTTCAGTAAAGGAATTCACGCGGGATGGCGCTCATAACCTTCGATTTGAAGCTAACAGGATGAGTCGTGAAACAAGTCGTCCTGTCCCACGACCTTCACCCACGAAATGCTCACCCACGAAACACTCACCCACGAAACACTCACCCACGAAACACTCACCCACGAAACGCCGTGCGGCATCTTTATCCGCTGTTAGTGCGAACTCATCTGACGAGAGCACCTGTCCACCCACAACCCCTCCCTCTGACGAGGGCACCTTTACACCTCCCGCCCTTCCCCCTGTTACCAGTCATGTCCATCGTTACTACCTGCAGCGCGACAAAGGACCGCGCAAGCCCTATGAAAGGGACGGTCCTTCCACACTAGAGCGTCGCTATGCTGAAAGCCAACTTCAACCTGGAGGCTCTGCGACTTTGGATAAGCAGGAGGTATGTTGATATCAATCCACATATATCCGCATGGATCATATTAAAAAACTTCATGCAGGGCGAACTTCTGCTTAAACGGCGGCTGGAACGCCTCTCGTCCGAGGCAATCGCTCAAGCCGTCCTCACGAAGGAAGCCGATGTTGAATGGAGGCGCCTGCGTACTCTGACGACGGCTTGGGAGATATATACCTTGGAGCAACATCAAAGGTACCTTCACATGCTCCTAGAGGACGACAGTGAAAAATACGCAAGCGCTACCTCAGAACCTTTGAGCACATCTATCGAAGCACTCTCTCGTTGCAGCGTTGAAGAGCTCCAAGAACGCAAAGATCTTTGTCAGGTCGTATACGACACTGATACCACGTCGTTTGCTGCTGGGCATGACCAGCTTGATCTCATAGAAGACATTGCATGTGCGCGTCTTGATGAACCAAAGGATCGCTAGAGCATCTATACCTCTTGGTCTATGAGTGAAATATCTCTGGATCTCGCCCGTGCTGATGAATAACCATTGTAATTCTCACACACTCCTATGTCTATAAAGTTCGTGCTCACCTTCCGGGACAGATTTTGATTTGGGAAATAGAGCATAAGCTGCGCTAAATCTCATACCCTTGTTGTTTGATGACATTTTTGGACCTTTGTCATACTAGTTTTTATGTTTGTTAACTCTTCCCACTTGACAACATGTGCTATCACCGAGCAATTCATCATTCATTTCCGAGTTCTACGACTATTTCAACGTTCTACATAAGGTTCTGCATATTTGTATCAACCGTCGTTGCATGTAGTGGTATCATCAAAATCGGATGAGAGTTATGTGCGGGTTGTGTCTGGTTAGCGGCCGAGTAATACAGTCACCATACTTACTTCATGTCATAGTAGTCGGCCGTCGCACGCAACCAAGTTTTGGTGACTTCCGTTCTGACACGATACCTCCTGAAGAAACGCCTGAAGCTTTGCATGAGTGCTAGCGGTCTGCCGCGGCGGCATTCCTGTCTGAGGCACAAGTGCAGCGGGGTTTCAGGCTGATCCGTCGTGGCGTAATTTCTCGTGTAGTAGGTGACCTTCTCTCCAAGTATGCAAGACACAATCCATCGAGCAGAACCTCCCCCTGGGGCCCAGGCGACTATGGACACGTCACAACGAATGAAAAATTCCAAAAATTATGCAATTGCAAGTCCAACGGTAGTAAGCCTTTTTGTCCCTCAGGTTTTAGTTTGTTCGACTCATAGAAATGTTTTCTTTGAAGCTAATCGATCGTGATAGGCATTCAGCTCGGAACTATGTTGTGGTTTATGCTGGTAAAATTTCCTGCAACACTTGCAGAGGGCATGGCTTTCTCAGATCAATACATCTGCAGTCTCCCATTGCCAATGCCTCTTTTTAACCATGATCTCCGAACCCTCGTTGAATCTCCCCAGGCGCATCATCCCTCACCTGACACCAACTACTCGGAGCCTCGCATCTATCCATTGAATCTTCGACTCTGAAGTATATTACCTTCTACTTCTCGCGTCGTGGCGTTGCTCCTACCAAATGTCGCTTTATCGACATTTCACAATCCCCTTAGGAATCTTAGGTCTCCATTGCCAATTTGGCATGATCATGAGGCATGGTCGCGATACTTCACTTTTTCCGGGAACCCACTTCTCCTGACATCCAATCTCGGTGGTCTAACTATTACCCGCGATATTTCGCGACTTCTCGATGGCCATTCCAGCATTCGATATAGAACGGCGTGTCTCATATGCTGCAGACCCTCAAACTCTCAATGAAGCCACTAGTAGGTACTTCCGTCAACTTGAAAATATCAACACACATTTCATGAGTCATTAAAAGGCAGCGATGCGCGGTAGCCGAGCAGGCTATCCTTCTTGTTCCCTGCGGCTCCGCCTGGCCTTTCGGCTTTGGGCTGGTTCTCTCCTTCTCCTTGTCACGCCCTGGTCTCGGGACAGTCCCTCAAGGTCTGTTTCTTAGCCGCCCTCCCTACTTACAGACGGCCTGACTGACGTCCAGCTTCGTTAACCACTCAGCTTTGTTTTCTCTTCCTCTCATGTTCTTCTCATGTTCACAAACACACGCCTGAAACACTAGTTTCAAAGCATCAGGGATATCATGATAATGTATATAATACTTGGATAACATATATTATACTTGGAATTATATATCGTCCTCCAGTTAAGTATTATTAATTCAGTTGACAACACGTTTACACAAAACCCCCGAGTATTTTGACTTCTGTGCCACGGATCCCTAACACTCGGGCTAGTAGCCACGATACGTCGTAGCCAACAATTTCATGCGGATCTTACTAGACACGCTCTGGATTCTCCTCGTGTTGATTCCAATGGTGTCTTGCGGAGCTCATGGTTGTTCTTGGGGGGGGACAACTGACGGTCGAGGACTTAATCGGCATCGTGCAACTTGCATTTTTTTCAAGAGGTCCAGCGTTGTTGCAAGTCAGAGGAGACTACAACGGGCCAGAGATGCAACTTTGGCCAACTTTCACAGGTCTGAGTCACGGTCAGGGAACACGTCGCAAGTGAGTCAGTCGCCGAGTCGGATATCTTCGTTTAGTCTAACTCGTCCCTGATAACTTGTATCCATAGAGAATATTTCCAGTGAGGTCCGGGCACACACTGAGGGCCCATACCCAACCAGTTGTCCCTCGCTGGCCCCCAGCTGGGCCTAGTACTAGGTCCAATACAACTCGCACATCATTCAATGGCCCTAATCTCGTAGCATCCGAGTCGCAGCCGCACCTCTTCCACGACTCAGATTTGGAAACTAGCGTAATGGACTTGGAGGGCCTTGATGCTGGTGATGGATTTGACCACTTACATCACTCCGCTGTCTCTGAGGAATCCGCACTTCTTCCTAGTAGGAGACATTTCCCGAGGTCTATTAATGATATCGAGCGTTCGGCTGAGGATCTCGATGGTTGCGAAGATGGCAATCACCCACCACTTCCAGCCCAGTCCAGAATCCGACGCGTCCTTTTGACGCTAAGAGACACACTCCAGACTACGTTCAATTCGTTTGGACTCTGCCGGTCATATCCTCATCGTCCTTCCTTCGAGCCGAATAACTTTATTTCTTCGTCGTCACTTGCAAAGTCATGTCCAACAGTTGTTCAGGGAACCGATTCCCCAGCGATACTTCCACCGCCTTACCCCTTTTCTAACATGTCAATCTATCGCCTTATCACCTGGATGAATTCAGGTAGCCACCAGAAGTCGGAAGGTGAGGTCCAGCGCCTCGTCAAAGAAGTTCTTCAAGCCGACGATTTCGATGTGAAGCATCTTGACGGGTTTTCGGTGAAGAGAAGTTTGCGAGAACTAGATGCGAATGAGAACAGGGGGAAGATCAATTTCCCTGATGATTGGGTTGAAACTACCGTCACCATCAATATTCCGACGAAGTCAAAGGAGGAAGCATCCAAGGCATACACCGTCGCCGGTTTCCATTTTCGGCCGCTCATTGATGTAATCCGTGCCGCATTTGCAGATATTCAAGGAGGCGCGTTCCATCTCTTTCCTTTCAAACGGCTATGGAGGGATCCCTTGGACGATCACCAGGAACGAATATATGATGAACTTTACACCTCTGACGCATGGCTCGAAGCTCAAGACAATCTCCAGAAATTGCCGAAGGAGCCGGGTTGCTCGCTGGAACGTGTTATAGCGGGACTCATGTTCTTTTCCGATGCCACCCACCTGGCGAATTTCGGAACCGCGAAGGCTTGGCCGCTTTACTTATATTTCGGAAATCTGTCAAAATACACTCGATCTTTGCCTCAATCCGGAGCCTGTCATTTAGTTGGTTTTTTCCCTACGGTGAGTGCTAATTATCGGACACTTAATTCGTTTGAATGACACCAACTGCCCAGCTCCCTGATGGAGTCAAAGACATTCTAAGTCGCTTGGATCGCATATCAAAGACTGGTATGGCGTCGCTCCATACCCACTGCCGCAGGGAGCTATTTCACGCGTGTTGGGAAATTTTACTTGATGAAGAGTTTCTAAGCGCTTACCATCATGGTATTATTCTAAAATGTGCTGACGGAGTGGTGCGGAGAGTGTTCCCCCGAATTTTCACGTACTCAGCTGACTATCCCGAGAAGTAACATTCTTCCTCGATGAAAACTGTCAGATCGCTCATTATTTCACAGAGTTTTAATTGCGGCCATCAAGGATATGGGATTGTGTGCATGCCCTCGCTGCCTTATTCCGAAAAGTGCCTTTAGTTGTCTTGGAATACTGAACGACATGAAAGCTCGTGTAAGACAACTCCGAGTGTACATTATATCGAACGTTATCAAGGCTCGGGAGTATATTTACGAAGAGGGAAATACCGTCGACGGTTCCAAGGTTGAACGCACTCTTGGAGTGGGTTCGTGGGTACCTACTATAGTAAGCATAAATTTTCTCTCATGACTTGCGATTAGCTCAACCCGCTATTTGCAGAATCAATTTGTTGCAAAGCTTGGCCCACTTGGCCACGACCCATTTCGCATGCTTGTTGTCGACTTCATGCATGAATGTGAATTGGGTACGTGGAAAGCGCTGTTCACTCACCTCATCAGGCTCCTTTACGCCCTTCCCGGTGGTGATCAGTGGGTTGCGAAACTCGATGCCAGGTATGTGGAGTCGTTATCTATCCACGACTGCTGATGAATGGTCGACTCTCAATCCTTGCCATAGGTTTCGTCAAGTTCCGACTTTTGGTAATGGTGTTATTCGAAAGTTTGCGAATAACACCTCCGAGATGAAAAAATTAGCAGCGCGTGATTTTGAAGATATCTTGCAGGTTTTTCTCATATTATTCATTTGCTTGCGGCAGGCTTGCTGACAGTCTTGGACATTAGTGTGCCATTCCAGTTTTCGAAGGACTGTTCCCCCCTGAGCACGATGCGGCCGTGCAGTCTCTGTTGTACCAATTTGCGCAATGGCATGCGCTCGCCAAACTCAGGCTCCACTCGGAGTCAACTGTGACTTTTCTCAAGGACATGTTCCAGAGACTCTCTCGGAAGTTGCGGAACTTTCAGCGCACCATCTGCGCTTCGTTCAATACCACGGAGTTGCCGAAAGAGAGAAGAGCTCGTCAACGAAAACTCGCACAGTCCTCTGAAAACAACACTGGCTTTTCAGAATCAAGCGCGAGGGTAAAGAGATTCAATCTGAATACCTACAAATTCCACGCAATGGGCGATTATGCGACAACCATCCAGTTCTTTGGGAGTGTTGATTCTTTCACGACTCAAATAGTAAGTGCCTGGCACATTTTCACTGTCCGCCCGAAGTTGAATTTTGGTCAGGGAGAGCTTGCGCATAGAGCTCTAAAGATGTTCTATCCACTAACTAACAAATCCGATCCCCCGGCGCAGTTGGCAAAACATGAGCGCAGGCGCCGTGTACTTCGACGGATAGCAGATACAGAAGGCACATCCTCCCTTGATAATCAGTCGCCTGCCGATAACACCCCCGTGGCATCCTGTGGAAAGCATCATTATATTGCCGCTAGCCCGGGTAATCCAGTCAATATATTTACGTTCCTCCGAGAACATAATGGAGATCCAGCAGTGAAGGTAGGCTTGATATCAACGTGGACGCACGTTTCAATTTTCTCACAATGGCTGTCAGAATTTCCTACCAAAACTAAAGGATCACATCCTTTACCGGCTACGACAGCTTGACATCACCCACTGTGACCATATTTTCACAGATGAAGAACACAACTCAGTGATCATTCCGAATAATACAGTTTACTCCGTTCACACGATGCAGGTATATTATACCACCTATGACCTCAGGCGGGAATACGACACTATTAACCCTAGAACTCACGCCGATGTCATGGTGCTTTCGGGCGAGGCGAAACCTCACCACCCTTACTGGTATGCCCGCGTATTGAACATCTTTCATATGGAAACATGGATCAATGATGGAGGCCAACCTTCGAAGCAGCACCTCGAAGTTCTCTGGGTCAGGTGGCTGGCACCATTGCAACATCATCAATCTGGTTGGAAATGTGCTCGTCTTCCGAAGGTTGCGTTTGTGGATGAGTCCGACCCAGACGCATTTGGGTTTCTCGATCCAGGCCAAGTAGTTCGAGGAGCTCATTTGATTCCTGCGTTCGCCTCTGGACGTGGTACGGGCTCGCTCCGCTATGGAAAATCGTTGGCGCGTCCGGGGGAGGAGCTAGACGACTGGGAAGAGCATTACGTGGGAATGTAAGTGTTAATCTTACTTATGACCGCGTATTAACCTTCCGCGTTATGGTTAGATTTGTCGATAGAGACATGCTTATGCGCTATACTGGCTTTGGTGTTGGACACCCAGTAATGCTGCGAAAGTTTGTCAGAGACTGTTATGGCTCTGACTTGATGGCACCGACTAACGCCATGGATGTTGTCGACGTCGATGAACACGAAGAAGTCATCAATGGTGACGATAATGACACATATGATGCTGAATGTGAAGAAGGTGATGAAGAGTCTAGCGACGAGGAACTAGATGATGAAAGCACCACGGAGGAAGACGGAGAGGATAACTTGGATGAAGATGAATTTGACGACCTGCTTTCATTCTAGGATCGAGCGTTACGTCTCTTTTTTTAGCAATTCCACTTGTTGGTAAGTGCCATTTCGAGTAGCGGCTTCATACGCTTATGTGGCTTTCAAGGGAGGATACTGGGGCGATTGATGGCCGCACATAGGGTGACAAGCGAATAAAGCTCATGAAGTGCTGAAAGTGTCTCAACTAGCTTGAACCTCGAATTTGGTTTCATATCACTTTCAAGTCAGAATTCCAGCGATTTATGAGTGTTCTCCCGATCACACTGGTGGAGGAAATTTATGCACAGTCCTTTCCTGTATAAAGTGAAACATCATCATGTGATGACGGATGGTGTACTATATATTGTTATACATGTCCTTATTATTTTTCTTCCGGTTCACTGATTCGGAGATTCAAGTCTGCCACGGTGTGTTGTGGTATGTTTGTTTCTTATCTACGGTATCGATGACCTACCGTTGCTGTAGCGTGATACTCTTGCACTTCGAGATGGACTCTGATGTTTCATCTGTCCTCACATTATGGGATCGCGCACCGATGAAATGGAGCTTGACCGTATTGAACTCGCCGCTCGTATTATAACTACGATCGTCGTTGAGAAGTTTACCGTTTCTTGCTGGCTGCGGGACTCATGCGCACGACCTTTACCAAATGCTAACAGCAAAACCCTCTCGGTAGCTACTCCTCCTGTACCACTCACCCACCCGTAACTGACAAGTTCCTCTAAACGCAGATAAACAAGCAGCAGTCAGTCATTTTCCGTCAAATGCAAGAAACGATTCCGAATCAGAGCAACTTCAAGATAGGCTGAGTGACTGGTTCAACTCGAATGAGATCAGTCAGCCCACTCATTCAAGTCTTCAATCAATGTTACCCAACTCAGCCACACCTCAGGAACATAGCCTGCAAGTGGGCGAAAGTGGCCCGAGCGGCATGCATGGTAAGTCTTTACTATAACTTTTCCTGTCGCCGCTGCTCCAGCTCAAACCTCTCAAATTTCAGAGTTCAACGACGACAGCCGCTTCGAGTCAAACCCCCATTCATTCCAATGGCAAGCTTATGGAGGGGGCGACCGACGCTTCGACTTTGATACGCCGTTTGGCTTAGGTTTGACGCCACCCCTTTCGTTTCCAACTTCAGCATCACAGGAACTTCAACATGGCTTCAAACAAGCTGGCACTGCCGCATTCAGAATGCCGCATACCCAAGCTTCCAGTAGCAGCCAGGGCATGGCTGATGCAACGTCCACGCCGACTTCACTTCCAGAATCTTCTTTGCAAGAACGACCGTCGTTACTTAACGTTCGTGATATACATTTGGAAAGGATCGGCTCCTCCGAGTCGATGCGGCAGGAGGCCCCGATGGACAGTGACTATGAAAGTCTTGACGTTCCCGCCAGGTTTCCGCCGCTGTTGTCGCGTCCTGCTTCGAAGGATGCCGTCGCACACTCCGGCATGCATAGGCAGGATCCGTCAATCGTGAAGCACCGTCGTGGTTATACCTCAGCCTCTCCTCTAGGACGTGGCCGGGAGGATGTGGATTCGAAGTTGGTTCGCAAGAGGACCGTCAGACAACGTGATCGGCAACTAAAAATTGTAGAATATAAACATGTTGACACGCCAGCCAAGGCACCCGTGGCACCCCCACAGCCGCCAATCATTGTGGATGGCCATCCACTGAATGAAATAATTGGGACATCCCAATAGCTCATGTTAAAGTCGATTTTTAACATGGAATTTTTTCCCTCCGAAGTCACGCTTACTCAGATGGCCAACGATGCGCTGGATGCTTCCATTTCTCAGTTCCCAGATGGTATGTCCGTCACTCATATGCAGCGCTGACTTTACAACTTACCAAGAAACAGCGGGCGACTTCAACAGATGGAAGTCTTCGCCACAGGGTGCAGCCCATGATACGAAGTTGAAAGGGATCGTTAATACCACCTTTTCGACCTTCCAGAAGCTCGCCGAAATCTTCTTAATGCCGGTCTATCAACTGTCTGTCAGTCCATGGAAAAGCAAGGAAGCTATGGATGCATGGCGAACTTAGGCAGAGGGCCGACAGTGCTCGAGGAGACGGCACATCAGAGCTGAAGGGTCTCGTCCCCGATTGGGTAATCGGGAATTCAAGCCCAATCCCCCAGTCGACCACGAGGATAAACATTGTCGCGGATTCGTCAATGATACATGTGGTAGATTACTTTGCCCGACCGAAATGGATTGGAGTAATACAGTGTAAGTATCGCGCTCAGGGTGTCGTGCGATGCTAACTATCTACCAGCGTCAGAACAGGGATTATGGACCGTACAGATGGCCACGTGGTGACAGAAATGTCCTGGCCAGCGTTCCTCTATGATGGTTATACCGCTGATATGGACAACCTGGAGGAGGGCCTATTTAAAAGCAAGCTATTAATTCAGGTTCGTCATAATCAAGTAGCTTGACAAAGATCTCAATTCTACTATCTACCAGCGTCAGAGCAGGGATTAGGGACCGTACAGATGGCCACGTGGTGACAGAAATGTCCTGACCAGTGTTTCTCTATGATGGATATATGCTTATATGGACAACCGTCTATTTAAAAGCAAACTATCAACTCAGGTTCGTCATAATCAAGTAGTTTGACAAAGATCTTAATTTTGGTCGGCAGGCCTTTAAGACCGTGGCTAAGACGTTGCGCTCGCGTTCCCAATGCCCCTTTTATGACTGCTCTATGTCGTGCGTATGCTGATGCTGGGCAACATAGCAAGCAATGGTGCACGGAATCCTCTCGCTCTCCACCGATTCTCTGACTCACGACAAATGGCTTGATATCGATTACATACTCCTTGCAAGAAGTGCAGTTACGTGTGGCGCGTATACGACTGCTCTTCTATTCCTCGAACTCGCGGCGGAGTACCAGTCCTTGGACATGGGCAATACAGCAGGCATAGAACATCTCCTTTTCGAAATTTACAGCCACATTGACGAGCCCGACGGATTCTACGGGATCAAGAACGCTGATCTATGGCATTGCCTCATCAAACGACTTCATCACGAGAAGCAGTGGGAGAAAGCATTTCGTTTCCACGGTGCTGCCCTCAAGGCTGGGAGCCTTGAAGCAGTTGACACAGACGGTCTGCTCAGTCCTTTTCATGCCTTTGGCTTCGACCGTCTTGTTATTGGGTACTCTTCAGACGTCCCAGATTGGCCTTTACACCAGGAATTCCTCATCTGCCATTTGCTATCAGCTTGGTTGGCGTACTGAAACCTGGGGCTTGCCTGACAATACAGGGGATAGTTCTGGGGTCACGCTTTTTCAGGCGCTGCGAGCAATAAATAGGGAATGGGACCCGCGGGCAGTCGACGTCATTATTCGCAGCTCGCTCAACGAGGAAATTACTCGCCTGCGGCAGCTTGGCACTGGAAACATTTCAGGCATCCGCGAGGTTGCTCGCAACATCAAGTGTCTCGGTTAGATTGCCCATTGGAGGAGTCGTTCTACGCAAGAGGAACTTTCGAGTCAGTTAGAATTTGTCTCGTCCCTTTGGTTCGCGACTTTTGACGACGTTGGCATCCAGGACAAGCTCAAAGCCGCTCTCGATCGCGTGCCCTCCCGCAAGTTTGCCCTCCTTTCTCATCAACTGTCCGCTCGCATGTCAAAATCCTCGGCAGAGGCTCTGAAGAACCAGCACAACCTTCAAGGGCTCGTCTTGCGTATGTGTCAAGAGCATCCTTTCCACAGCGTGTACCAAGTTCTGCTTACGGCCAGAGCAACCCCAGGGTGTGCGAAGGACTTCCTCACGTTTTGAGCTCCCATCATCCCAGTCGGATCGTCGGATCGCGGTGGAGCTGCGAGTGCCATCTTTGATATTTGCTAAGTGATCCCACACAAACAACGAGGATCCGATCGATCGAGCAAGTCTGTAACGCTTCTCTGGAATGGGCCCTTCATCCTTCAGTGGGTGGTGGTCATTCCGTCGCTCGCAGACGAACAAGCTGGGCAAAGCTAGACGTAGGGCAGGATCCCTTACGCCCGAACCCTCCATTAACTATGGAGGCTAGTCCTTCACGAACACCGCCCAGGCCATTTATTCCGGATGAGAATCCCGTTTATTCTCCTAGCAACGGATTCTTTGCAAACACATCAACACACAATGGGAATTCGATTTACAACGACTTGCCCTATACTGCTGCACAAGCTGGTCCATCCTCCGCTTCCTTGATGCCTACTCCAGAGTCTGACCCTGACTCATCGAAGGACGGAGATGATGTCCATCTCACTGGTACCAACTCTCGATGGAAATATGCAAATGGGACTTGGGCTAGTGCTGATTTTAATGTCGACTCCGAGTGTAGGGTAGGTGCTACAGGCCCCACTAGGCGGAGGACACTACGTTACAGTTCTTCCCCTCTCAAGCGAACGGGTTCAGCGTTCAGGGTAATGTCTAAGCACCTTCGACACGCGTCACTCTGCATCTTTAATCTTTCAAGCCACCCATTGGACAATTTCATCCGCCTACTGGACGAAGACTTCGACGATGGCGAGTACTCTCCCATGCAAGATAGCAAAGAACCCTTCGAAGAGCAATGGAACGAAGAACAAGTTTTCCTCAGTAGAAAGCTGACTCCCTTACGAGGGCGCACTCTCGGTTTCTTAGACTCCTCAAGCACCTTGTCTTCGCCTCTATCGCTTCCTTTCTCGCCGGTAGGCCTCTTCTAGGTTTCTCCCGCCCGACACTATTAATCATTCAAGATGGACAGAATTTCTAATACTTTGTTTGTTCGACAACTCTTAATGCTTGTGTATTGATATCTCAAGCGTCTCACTCGGTCCTAGTTTATGCCAACCCCACAAAAGGGTCAATCACTCACTCCTTGCACCCCCTGATCCTTCTGACTCCTCCGGTTGTTCTCGGATGTCCATCCAAGACCTAGAACCTTTGATGGAGACACTCCAGCTACTGACGTCAACTCAAGATATTCAAGACAATATCAATCTTCTTCATGCCGACCCCATCTCATCGTCATCCAACTTCGAACTTCCGTGCGTCAAGCCTCTGCCGCTGCCTCCCAAGTCCAAGGTGCCCAAAAAGAAGCGTCTTCTCAAGACCGTCGAACCTGGCTCTCTGGATACCACTCCAGGTTTCCGTGCCCCACAAACCCGCCGAGCTCATGCGGCAGCTGCAGCTTTTGAGGCCGAGGCTGGCTTCGAACCCGAAATTAAATCTACTGCCGAACCTGAACTGGGAGCAATTGAGGTTGACCAGAAAGTAGTTTCCGAACCATCAAAGACATGGCGCCGGCAGAGTGCAATGCCTGGGCAAGCAGAAACGCCACCCATGGTCACAGATGTAGACAGTCAGGGATTATTCAAAATGTTCGATGCCGGATGGATTTTGCCGACTGGACAAGGAAGAGGCGGACGCCAGCCTGTGGAGAGGGCCCCGCTTTTACCGAAGAAAAAAAGACGGGTAAGTTGATCTACTTCGCTGTTTTCTTGATCTGACTATCGTTACGAAGATTGTGGGACATCGAGGTTGTCTATATTCAGCACAAACGCATCGGACAATCAGACTCTAGACGAGATTGCTGGGCCTTCTGGCTTGTCTGTGGAAGAGAAAGTGGAGATGGATGTCAATTCTGGGGTAATGTCCGAGGCGAGTGCTTCGGCCCCTGCGCAGACAGGGTTGGGCCAAAGTACCAATGAGGAGACGGAGACCTCTATGGGGTTTCTTTCGTGCTTGGGAGGATTATGTTGTTTTTGTGTTGTTCATCCTATTCACGTACGTTTCCTACTGGTCACCATCCCCTCAGCCTGATCCCTCTTGTTAGGTTTGAAGCAGTTGCTCGAATTGAACCTTCTTCACGCGCCCATCTCCGAAATCCATCGCAGCCAACTTACCTCTCCCGTGCCCTTGGTCAGACCAAACGCCCCTGGACGTGATCTCGCTGCTACTCCGACTAAATATCGATAACGCACGCGAAAAGGTGTATCGCAGTGCCTTTGGTGCCGCACAAATTGATATCAAGCTTAAATCCCACGACATCCGACATCCGACATCCGACATGCGGCTATCAGGGGTCCCTGCGCCCCCGACAACCGAACCCGAAGCACAGCTGATTAGATCCAGTACCACCCTACCTAGTGCTGGTGCATACTCACAAGCAACGCTCTCAACTCTATCTCGCGAGACTCGCCGTATTTCTGAGGAACGTTGGAATTGCAGGAATGAAGGATAAACAGGTAAGCTTTTTCGGACACGATTCTGGCGATCAGACTTACAACGATCTGCGCAGGCATTGTTTGTCGCCCAGCGGCCAGAATACCTGCAACGAAAATCACCTATACCTCAGCCTCAGGTGCAAGCGGCCGCCTCAACGTCCGTGACACCTGCTGTTGCTGCCACCGGTACAAATGTACATGGTGAAACGGTCGCTGACAAGAAATCGGGACATATCCCGTTGTGGGCCCGTATCGTTCTCTTCCTTTGCTGTGTTTCTCGCCCCGATGATCATTGATTCGACATCTTCCACAAATACAAAAACTTATATTTAATTGTGTGTATACGTACTACTAGGATATCATCCGAGTCGACTTAGATATTGATCATCTCGCTTATCACAATGTAAATGTTGTCACGTGCCAAACTTAGTTTTTCGTTCCGTCCCTGCAGCTTTCGCAAGGCCACATTCTCCCGTACAACTCACAGATCGAGAGGCTGTGCTTCCTGTGGCCCACCAGCCATCCTTGCACCGCAGTTTTGACGAAACCAGTTCAAGGATCACCAACATTCAGAACGACCTTAACTCCCCATCCAATCCTTCTAAATTGACAAAAGAAAGGACCGTCTCTCAAGGACCTTCGGCTATGGTGTTCCAGGTCCCTCGCCACAACGCTGCCAGATATCCTTATACAACTCTTAACAGCCCTGTTGCATCGGGATCACGCGCTCGTCTTGATGTTACTATAGAGTCGGACACAGACTTTGAGGAGGACTGGGAGCTGCCTGATCTCTTGGGTGATGTTGGTACTTGTGACGCACGCTTTGACGAGGACGGCGACTTCCACGGAAGAGGTAAAGACTTGTTTGTCGGACCGAGAGCGAACCCGGGCGAGTACGTCGCGAAATCTTCTTGAATGAATGTGTTCTCATGTTCTCATTTCTACACTGTTCGCAGTATTGACACATCAATCACTGACCCTGGATCTATAGATTCTCACCCTAGAATGGCCAGACCTGGAGGCGGAAGAAAAGGCCAAACAGAAGGCTCAGAAGCGCAAGAAGAAGACCGATTCTTTCATCGAAAGCGATTCCGGGGATGACAGGAAACTTAAGAAGAAAAAGGGAGAATGTGAGCCACGGTGATTACTGTGGACACCTAAACTGACTTTTTGCAGTGGGGCTTCTCTTCCAAGTCCAATGGTACCGTGTTATTCTTGATGAAGCACAGAACATTCGCAACCGGCACACAAGTAATACTTGCTATGTTTTACTCTCCTATATACTCATGACTCTGCAGAAATATCTCGTAGCGTCACCGATCTTGACACGACCTACCGCTGGTGCCTTACAGGGTGAGTATCTCGGCCATCAAGACCATTATTCACTAATTTTTGGACAGTACTCCTATCATCAATGGCCTAGTTGATGCACACGCGTTATTTTACTTCCCCCGCTTCCATCCTTGGTACGATTGGCACGAATTTAATGGACACGTCTCCATGATCGAGAAAAAGAATCGTACGTTAATGTTCGCCTACGATCGCACCCTCACTTAATCACGCTCTGACTACAGCTGAATTGGCGAGCACTCCAAGCTATCTTCACATCAGTTATGCTGCGTCGCAAGAAGGATTCAATGTTAGATGACAAGAAACTCATTGAACTTCCCACCATGTCTCATCACCCGGCCTCCTTGCAGCATCACACTCTTTTCTCAGTCCCTCCTTACGAAGGCAAAGCAATTCGCCATGGGAGAAACCAGCTGCTTCCACCACCGCTTCTAGTAATGATGCTCCTAGCCCCATCGTTGCGTCTGCCACGCTAGCAGATGTCGTCAACCCTTGCAAGCAGTCCAATGCGATGCCTCCCACGGCATGGCCTGCTCAGAGTATATCTTCCCGTACACTTTCACGCCGCGTTCACATTCCCGTTCGTCCAATTAAATCCGGTCATAGTTCTCGCTCGACCTCCTGGTCTAGATCCCCACTTCCGCCGGCTACAACACACAGTAGCTTTTCCGAAGCCATTCCTCCGCCTTTTTCCATCAATCATCGCTCTTCCCGCATACTAGTGGATGACCCTATTGATCCCATCATGACTGCGCTCTGACATCATCGGCGTAGCAACAGATGTCACCGATATGTCACTCACAGCCCAGCCTAAAGTTTGCGAGTCACTCGTTCAACGGGTACGGGTCAATTATGCATGGAGAGTCGTCGTTGGGTAAGAGATGAAGCTATTGTTGGAGAGCCTTCAAACGAATTACTTGCCGACCGCTCAGGACTCGAGCTGCATACAGGAACACGCTGGCCGTCTTCATTTTGCCACAGATGCGTGAACTTCCCCAAACTACCGTGCGTTTATCGCGTGGATCGTCCATTTGGAACACGAAGGTGAAATGATATTATTTTTGCTTGATATCATCGAAGTTGCGGAGGTCAGCATTTATTTTCGACACTGCTCAAGTTTTCTAATTATCGTGATGCAGTCTCATACTGGCAAAGCCATGGCAAGAGCATTTCAAGCAATGCTTGAACAATTTGGTCTGACACAAAAGGTACATCAAAGACTACCAGTTCCTTCGCATCCTGAATAAATGACAATCAATTCAGATACTCGCACTCAATGCTGACAACGCAGCTGCAAATGACACGCAGACGAAACACTTGGTGGTAGGTCCCACGTCTCTGATTTGACACGCTACTTCACATGGTTCTAGCATCTCCCGCCCCTCAAGAGCAGAAGAAGGTAGATCCTGAAGAACCTAAGGACAAACAACTGGACAAGACGACGCCAGAACCTCCTGCACCTTCAAGTGCCGACAAGCAGAGTGGTGGAATTCCTCCTGAAGGACCTAAAGAGTCCAAGAAGGAAGTGAAGCAGTCCTCAAAACCACATCGTGCCCTCAACTCAAGTTAGCTTGCCTCCACCACTCTTCCTCCCACACCTAACTACGCTGCTTGCCAGTGTCTCAAAAATAATCTCAGTTGCCGATTCACGCCTTTGACCAAACTGGTGGGTCGTAGGCAAAGGAGATGGCGATGAAGGGGGCGGTCTTCGTTGGGAGATCTCAAGAATTTCGGCATGTGGGAGCCTGCTGTATTGGATAGTTATAACATAAGGATTTATCACTGCGTGGACCGTTAAGCTAGAGGTTTTAAGCCCAAATGTATATCTTTTATCTTTCCCTCATCATCTGGTGTCGCCGTGGCTGGAAGAGCATGTTGCCATGATCGCGTCAGTGACCTTTTATGCATTATATGCCTTGTCTGAACTTTTGATTATCCTCGAATGTGGCCACACGCTCAGAGCTATCAACACTCGCACAACAAAGCTCCAGTGCTGCGGCTCGCGCCAGCACATGCACGTGCCTGAAGAAATCTGATGTATGTCAATGCTAAATAATAAGAGGAAGATCTTAGATATCATTGTAAGCCACTGTCTTCTTCTCTTTTGATCTGACTTGAAGAGACTATACTTCAGTAACTAATGGTACTTCGGTTCGCAGTATATGCACACGCCTGAAGAAATATGGCATAAATAGAAGCCAAATCATAAGTCGGATGCTGTCGGATGTCATTGCAATTGACACAATTTTTGAGTTTCACGATAAAGCCTTGTAAACGCAACATAAATGAGGAAATATTAGATTGCTCAACAGGTAGTACCTAATCAAAACGTCATACGCTGCTGGCCAAGATGGTGAAAAGACGTGACCATGTCAGTAGCTCTCATAGGAATCTAGGTTTGATGACAAGGGCTAATGGTGTTTTCCGGGATAAAGTCTTGAATATCCTTTTACTTTAAAACATAAAAAGGGGATTATGATATTGCTCAACACATAGGATCTAACTACACTATTGTATTTTGCTGGCTACGATGATGCGATATCACGACAAGGTCACGAATTCCTCATGGTAAACTTGATTTTCAGGCATTCATGGCTATGTACTAGTAAATCAAATTCTTCGTAGCATACATACCAATAGTTAGCCAAAACAAAATGATGTCCTATTGTAGTTCTCACGGCCACCATATCAAGGACTCCTCGGTTCTCTGATGTACAATCAGTCGGGACCAGTGGGGCAATACCGAGTATGATCGCTGGGAATTTCAACAAGTGCTGACGGGAATGCTGGAGGTTGGAGGCTATTGTGTAGAGAAGAAACGAGTTTGTCTTGTAAGTTATGATAAATCATGAGTTTCGGTTAGAAAGGGTTCCTGGTGCACTGACCAAAAGATTCTCCCATGCTCGATTCTCCAAGCGTCAGAACTTCTCTCTCCCTGTAGATGCGTGCAGCAGGAAGTGAGAAGGTACGAGTTGGGAGGGGAATCAAATTCGACGTAGGCGCTACATGTAAGTTGGTTTATTTGACGATGCCAAGGGTAAATTTCGTCTACCCGCCCTACTCTTCGGATCCCCAAGATCTGATGAAACAACTTGACCCCTTCGCGGATGGCGTGCTCCATCTGCCGAAATCAGCTACCACTATAAAGTCAACTTTTAATTACTCATTGCGATTCTACCACCGCCTGGAGATATAGAATAAGTATTAAGTCGATTATCACTTGAACTTGTATAGCTGGAAATCCCAACTTCGTGTAAAGTTCATGTCAAACTTTGAATTGAAGTACCAAGTGAGACTCATTCTGTGGGGTATTTCGTGGCAGCCACACAGTTTCGTTGAACCGGGTCATAATTGATGTTGATCATCCGAAGAGTCCTGGTGAAAGCATGCAGCCTGAGGCGTACTAGTAGTCCTGAATATCACGCAAGTTGAAGTACTGTGCCAAATACTCCACGTCCTCCAGCGAGAGCTGATGTAATCACTAACTACCGTAGGTACGTACCAAGTACGTACTAGTCAACCTCCTTGCAACACACTCTTTGACGGTCTTTCCACAACTTCAAGTGCTGCATAAGTAATCGCGAGTCCGCAAAATAAAAAGAGCACAATTCACACCTGTTGGTTGCGTTTGGCTCCAGGTTCTTACCTAGATGTTTCTGATACATACAGTTCGATTCTACGTTTTTTCATAACACAGCCATGGCCCCTCGTCGACAAGCTGCACCAGAAGGAAGCATGCCTCCTCCCAGCCGACCATCGAGTCCGGGTGGTGAAGAAATCGAAGAGGTGAGGTGGCTTTCAGCCATTGATATCTGCTACAAGACTCACCCTTGCACGACGCGTTGCAGACACCATTCTTCGATAATGTGGATGAATTGCAGCAACATGTTGGTATCTCTCATGCGAATATATGCTTGGTACTCAGGTCGTTTCGTAGGGCATAAACGTACAAGATATCTTAAAACTCAAGGTAGACACCCAGTATATGCGCAAGTTTTACCAGGCTTAAGGTGGCCCTAGAGCGCCTCCATCAATACTGTGTCTGGTGTCGTGATGACTACGCGTCGTCAATTACTGAAAATAAAGGTTCGTTTAATTGCACTACAATTCCAGGGGAGTCTGGTGAAAATGATATTCTTTGCAGGGTATGTCGGAAGCGAAGGTTGAGAAAATTAAGGCGCGCATATATTCATATTTGTGACCGTATTCCGCATTCAACCCGAGATGTTACACAGGAGGCAGCACAGAAAATCACGGTAGTTATCGACCAGCACTATCGCCTTCTATTACTCATGACCCTTCACAAGGGATCTTCCTTTGCAACTGGTATCGAAGTTCAGGATCGAAGAAAGCGCGTGCTTATCATCAGTACTGGAAGCAAGTCGGTAGATACAATCTTGGGTGGTAGGTGTATCAATACATTGCGACAGGCATCATACTTATTGGCTTTCAGGCGGGCTGATGTCACAATCAATTTCCGAGGGTAGGTAGCCCCGCCAGTTTTTACATTTTTTGAACTCAGCTGTTTTAAACCAGTATATGGTGAATTTCGCACTGGAAAGACACAGCTGGCCCACACAATGTCTGTTGTCACCCAACTCCCTCCGGAGATGGGTGGAGCTTCTGGCAAGGTGAGCAAGATATTCTTCCGCGATCAGGTCAAGTCGAACTTAAGCAATAGGTCGCATACATCGATACCGAAGGTATAGTGGTTGCTATTTTACAAGTGACAACCTATCGCCGACGCACTTGTTGTATTAGGGACATTCAGACCGGATCGCATCAGGTCCATTGCTGACCGGTTTGGTGTGGACGGGAATATGGCCCTCGAAAATATCCTTTATGGTATTTCTGATTGACTGTATACCTCACATCATTGAGACATACCATTCGCAGCGCGTGCCTTCAATAGTGAACACCAGGTTGTTCTTCTCTATTGTTATACAGCCATAGTTAATATGTTGCAGATGGAGCTCATCAGCGAATGTTCCATGCGCTTTGCGGAGGACAAAGACTTCCGTCTTTTAGTAGGCCTCACAATCTCCATTTTGAAGAAATCGCTTACTTAGTGATCAGATCGTGGACTCCATTATGGCTCTGTTTCGTGTCGATTTCTCTGGCCGTGGCGAACTCAGCGAAAGGCAACAGAAGGTAAGACTTTGAGCCCGCGTTGCTGGATGCTAAGACTCACCACAGTGTAGCTAGCACAAGTAGGCAAAACAGGATCCTAGTCATGTTTGCTGACTTGATAAATTCGCATTCACATTTAGGTGATGTCGAAGCTCACTAAGCTTTCAGAAGAATTCAACGTTTGATGTTCGTTGAGTAACTATTTTACATGATTAATATTTCTTGCAGATTGCTGTTTTGATAACCAACCAAGTACAATGTATGTATTTAACTGGACATCCTTCGAAACGCAGCTCATCCTCGTCGTATAGCCGACCCAGGAGCAACAATGACCTTTGTGGCTGGCGGGGCTCTCAAACCCATCGGCGGACATATTCTATCGCACTCCTCAGCTACTCGGATGTTCCTTCGCAAAGGCAAGTCATTGGCGCTTACTACTGTTATCCAGGAGGAGTCCGGGGCCAAATGTAAACCTTACTTAAATTATCTACCTGACTTTCAGGGCGGGCTGAAGAACGTGTTGCGAAGCTAGTGGATAGCCCCGACCGCCCTGAGAGCGAGGCCTCTTACAAGCTGGACGAAGGCGGATGGACTGACGTGTGATCATCGTGCTCGCTTGCTGCTCTTGGAATTTTCTCGACTCTGGACCTATTAGTCGATCTTCAGATGAATCGTGTTTTCATCTGCTTTGTACTCTCGTGTTGCATGTGTTGCTGTATATATCTTGTTAGAAATTCAAGTGTCCAAGCTAAACAAATTAAAATTAGACTTTAGGGCCGCCATAGCCAGTACCTTAAGTTTAGCTTAAGCTTGCCGATGAACACCTTTCCACTTTCACTCAAGCACAAGCACAAGCATCGATATCATAAATGTCAATCCCTTTAGTGCACAAAACCTCGCTCAGTCTTTCGTGGTTGGTGAGCACTGAGCACATGGTTTTGAATATTGAATATTGAATACTGGTTAACTTTGACTACTAGTAGTAGGTCGTCCGGACTTTGTAGCGACCGCGTGATCCCACTGTCACTTCCATTCACTTCTGCCGCTGTTGCATGTGGTTTAGCTTCCCGACACGCACGTTCCTGTCGGTGCTTCGGTTTTGGTGAGCAGAAAAGGGTCACAGGTTTAAAAATCGATCCTCCAGTATGAAGTATTTTCGTCGAACGCATTCTCTGCGATATGTTGTCCCTTATCAGTCTCGCAGCCATAGTCTCTGTAGCTCACGCCAAATTCCATTACCTGTCGACTCAGAACTTACCGACGTACCCGAACACTAAGGCGTGTATTGGCCTCCCAGTGCAATATTCTTGCGAGAACACAACGGTCCTAACAAATTCATGCTGCAATGTCGTACAAGGCGGACTCGTGCTACAGACACAGTACTGGAATACCTATACTGGTCTCGAGTCCCAGGGACAGCTGCTTCCACGAGGCAGTTGGACCATTCATGGTCTATGGCCGGATAACTGCGACGGGTAGGACAAATTTCTTTTTTCAATCATGATTATTGATGAATTTCTCCTGCACAGCTCGTTCGACCAGTACTGTGACCTCAACAGGCAGTATGATCCTACACCGTCGCCGTCAACCTTGCCTGATGGGACAACTGTACCCTCTTACAAAGGACCGAGCGTTAGAACATTCATCCAGGATTTCGGTCGTTACGACTTGCTGAAGTACAGTATGTGTGCTTTACTTGCATGTACTGTATACTATAATACATTTTTTGCAGTGGATGCCTATTGGATCAACCAGGGCGCGCCTAATGAGGACTTTTGGGCTCATGAGGTGAGCCAGTGTCACTTATCTGGAGGGCCTCTTGACGGAGCAGTGCCTAGTTCTCAAAGCACGCTACTTGCACATCCACATTCGACGTTTCCTGCTACGAACCTGGATACCAGGGTCACCAGGAAGTCGTAAACTTCTATGAGACAGTCACGAGGGTGTTCCAGATGTATCCTACTTACAATATGCTCGCTTCGTAAGCTTGTGTGTATTCATCACAGTTCATCACTGCTGACGACATTCGATGACAATAGTGCAGGAATTCTTCCCTCCAATACAACAACATATACCCTCTCCCAGATCACGAATGCCCTTTACTCCCAAATTGGAGCTGTTCCATATCTCGGCTGTTATGACAACGGCACTATTCTGGACGAGGTCTGGTATTTTCACCATGTTATAGGCACGGTAGGTCGTGTTGATCAAGACTGTAGCGATTTTCTTAACCTTGACTTAGGAGCAATATGGTCATTTCAAAACCCTCAATTCCACCACTCCGTCGAGCTGCACAGAAAACGGAATCTGGTATTATGAGCGGACTGCAACATCCGAACAGGTTGTTTCATATTAAGCCAAATACGGTGGTCGAATGTCACCTTGTTCTGCGGGGTCGCATGCACATTCATACACTTATGACAACCACTGTCTGCTGGACTACAAGTCCAGATTGAGTTTCTTTATGAGATATCTAACTTAGGCTACCCTACATAAAATTTCAATTTGACATCGGGATCTCCATGTATGTTTTGCCATCCAAGCTACAGAAATAAGTAGTAAGTACCTCGTTAGGGACGCGTCAGTCACGTGACAAGCGCGACGCGACACGTCCACAAATAAGCCACAATAAATATTTGCCCAAAATAGTGTTCACCCTGAATTTCAGTTGAGTTGTCGGCAGCGTGTCAGCAGCACTCGGAATTCCCAATTACATCTGACCGGTCTGACCCTCCAACCACCACCATAGGCAGCACACACCTCATGACAATTTCACTACAGCTTGATGCGGTGTCTGGAGAGTCCAGCACGCGGAGGGCACTCACTGATGTTTCTTTGGCAGTAGCCAAATCTAAAAAGATAGTTGTTGTCACCGGAGCAGGCATTTCATGTTCATGTGGCATTCCGGTGAGTTCTCTGCTCACTGTTTAGCGAATGCGATGGCCTTACAATTTTCTCTACATAGGATTTTCGGTCTTCGGATGGTCTTTATTCGCTCGTGAAGGAGCGATACCCAGACATCGTCCTCAAAGGGCGTGATCTCTTCGACGCGTCTCTGTTCCGTGATTCCGCGTCAACATCTGTCTTTTATACATTTATATCCCAACTCAAGCGCTCCATCGATGCCGCCACTCCTGCTCCTACACATAAATTCATTCAAACCCTGGACACAAAGCACAAACTAGTACGCTCGTACACCCAGAATATCGATGGTCTAGAAGAGCGAATTGGGCTCCGTGGGAGTTCTAGTCAGCAGGCGAAGACAAGTGGGAAGAAGAAGCCGAAGCTAAAGTCCAAGGAAGTAAGGAACGTCCAGCTGCACGGCGATATCCACCGCGTGCGGTGCACTTTCTGCTCTACCGAGATGCCTTGCACCGAAGAGCATTTACATGCGTTCGAGAATGGCAAAGCACCGAACTGCCCAGAATGCACCTCACGATGTAAGTCAGTTCTCATGTCGTTTTCGCGCTTAGCTAAGTCTCTGGTAGCGGAAGCACGAGTTGCTCGTTCTGCACGTGCTCTTAAAATTGGGACTCTTCGTCCAGCCATCGTCCTCTACGACGAACCTCATCCTCTTGGGGACGACATAGGCACAATTCAAACGATGGACATCGCTCGCAAACCCGATATGCTCATCATTATGGGTACTTCGCTCAAGGTTCACGGTCTCAAAAAGCTTGTCAAAGACTTCGCGAAGGTCGTACATGCCACCGGGACTGGAACTACACCTAGTGGTACTCCCAAAGTGCAAAAGAGTTGGCAGGGAAAAGTCATTTTCGTGAACAAGACACCGCCTGGCAGCGAGTGGTCTGACATTATCGATTATCATGTCGCAGGGGAGACTGATGCATGGGTTGACAAAGTCCTGGAAGACTGGAAGAAGATGCGACCATCAGACTGGGAGATACAACAGACGCTTGACCACACTGACGAGTCAAATGGGTTCAAAGTCGTCAAAGAGACCACCACCAAAACGAAGGGCAAAGGTAAGATTGGATGTAGCCTCTTTCAGTCTGCCGCTTATTTTAATTCGTTAGCTGCACCGAAGTGGAATATGAACATCGAGAATATGCCACCGGAGGATCCATTTTCCTCACAACCAAATTCACCATCAAAAAGTCCCGTCAGTGTTCCGTCATCGCCGAGCAAGCGGCGACAGTCTGCATCACACTACTCAGATGTGGAGTCAAGTCCGCGCAAGAGACGCGACATCGCCAAAATTGCGGATGGTATGGATAGGTTGGACATGTCAGAGAGGTGCATATTATTTGCAGATGCGACAAATGCAGCCAAGAATGCGGGAGGAGATGACCTAGTGATGGGTGAACTGCGACCTCCGAAAGTAAAGGTACGCCGAGCAAGCGCATCGGACATCTCCAAGGAGTGCAAACCCCGGACTCGAAATGCTGCCAAATCTAGAGTAAAGGTGTGGGTGGAGATCGGGAAGAAACCTAGTATTTCATAGCCAGCTGTTAATTACTGTATGTTTTACCTTTGCGTTGGCAATATTCTTCTAGTAGTATTTGCATGTCGCAAAGATAGTTTAAGTCTTGAGGTAGATAGTAAAACAGGATAAGATAACAACCGAAGTGAGAGCCCGGTAAGACTGCAGAAAGAGATTCCACAAGACGACGAGTCATTCGCTAATCAGCTCGGAAACACTCCAATCCTCAAAACTTCCATCGGGTAGATAGCGCCGGATGATAAGAGGAATTTTTCGTTGCGAGAGCTCCTTAATTGCGATTTGAAGAGCATCAGTCTCGCCGTCCAAGGGAACAAGTACTGGAGCGTTCATGCTTGTAATGACATGCTCACATAAGGTCAAATGCCAGCAAGATTAAAGAGGACCTCACCTGATCTGAAGCGCTCTCGTCCCCAATATTCGCGCCCGTTCATACTTGGTCAAGTAGGGTGTTGTTACTCTAACTTTATTTGCCTGCCTCTCGCCTTGAATGCCCACATTTGACGACGCTGGCTGAGGTTGTACGGCCTCCTCCCCGTTCACCATCTCCTGATCATGGTCTGCCCCATTGATTCCATTGGCGTGTGAGACTTCGCCATTTGCTTCCTCCCCTTCTACTTGTTCACCCTCCTGTTCTTGTGCGAGGAGATCATAGCCTTCATCCTAAACAATATGGGGCGTCAAAAGTTTTATCACAGTATGATTCGCCAGGTACGCACGAAGGCACCATCGTTGAAACTGGTATAATATGTCACAAGTTCCTCTTGTCGATGACTTTGGAATCAAAACATACCTGGGACCGTCATAGTCGTAGTCGTCGCCACCACCGCCGCCGCCACCGTATCCGTCGTCGGACATCCTGAACTGGGTCTAAGGTGGTTAAGGAAGCAGGCCGGTCGATCCTGAGATGCAAGATGAAAGTCACAAATTTCTGGACGAATGCATAGAAGCAGGACAGGATTACATAATCGACGACTTCTTTCTTCCGCTGGCAAACCTTGGTTCGTCGAAATTTTGTAACATGTCATTTTGCCTTTTGCACCTGATCAGCTGAGCGACGCGGTTCGCAGAATCCCATTAAGATCTGAGCGTTTCATTATGAACGCTCTTTACTGCCTTTGTGTCCCCGCCGAGGAGAGCAGCACTTTCGTTTTCCTTATGTCTCCATACCAGTCACAGCGATGAACCAACATCAATGAAACACCGGGTGCTTCCCTCATATCTTATCACTATTTCTTCTTGAACCTGGAATGGTGCGCTTATCTTGATTGATTCAATAGCGAAAATTCTGATAGACGAGCCTGCAGCTTCCCTGTTGCTGACGGTCCGGCATCCGTCGATGCATCGGTCTTCGCTTGCGTTATAATAGTTGTTGGTGTACGATGCAAGTACTCCAATAATATAAAATTCACGTTGGGCAGCAGTACTTCTTGAGCTACCTGGGGTAAGCTTCTAAGCTGAGATAGTGCACAAGCTCTCATTTGTGTTTGAACATGACAGATCTTGACCTCGCACTATTCCGGTCGCTGATCTGATGGGTGGATGATTGTCGTGTCTCTTGAGTTGGTGCTTGCCTCGTCTTAACTAGGCTCGCGGATAACTTCTCCGAGTTCGGGCTCGTGTCTCACGCAATCCATCAAATGAATAAATCATCTAGATGTGAATTGATTATCGTTTATTCCAAGCTTACATGGTTCTGCAGATTCAATATTTCATATGAGCCAATCACAAAGAATCCTTGGTTCCATCTGGGGCCCTATACCGGTCGCGGTGGAGGGAAGGCATATCAAAGAAGGACTTATTTTTTTTTTCTGTTTTTCACTCCGTGGAGCTGCGGAATTTTATTCTGACAAGTTGGTATTATCATAGAGCAGTTTAGGTAGACTGCCCCCGCGAGCCACTGTTGTTTGTGTCTCTGTTTTGGACCTCGTTTCTCCACCTACAACCTCTACCATCACTAACAAGTACTATTCCTTAGTTCATTCTATAGACATGCCGCAGCATACCCAGGCGCGATCTTGGGGTACTCGTTTTGACACCTTGCTCTCCGCTCCCCTCTCCCCAGCAGAAGATCCTAATATCACTACTCAAGACACCCCTTTGACCGTCAACGAGGCTTGTGACGACTCCAAGAAGTCCGCAGACAGAATTGTTCAAGATGCTAGCATTTTCATAGGAAGGTACGTTATTTAAACACAATGGCTCGCGTGCTCATCATGAACTCTTCCCTAGTCTACCAACTAACATCGATCATTTGGAGCTAACTCGTATGCTCTCCGATCACCTTTCTGATCACCCAGAGGTACAGACCATCAAGGTCGTTCGTGACTCAAAGGGCGGTACTTGCGCATTTATCCAATGCCAGGTCTGTCTTCGCTATTAAGCGTTCCGAATATATTTTCTAATGTTGAACCAGGACGCTGAGAAAGCAGCGATGCTAATTGCAAATTTGCACTCGTCGGACCCTAAACAATTCATGGGGCGTTACTTACGATATGAGCCCGCACGAGCCTTGAGAACGCTACTCATATCCTACCGGTGAGTTTTCACGAAGACGCGCACCTACATGTGCATATATGCGCGTATTTAAGCGCATATATGCGGTAGTTCTGCTTCTGACTCGGTTTTTAGTACACCACGACAATTTGCGCCTTCGTCAGACACCAAATCAAGCTTTGGCGACCTTCAGGATGGTAAGCCTATTGATCTTGACTTGCCTTGGGCGATGAAAATTTCTAGGGTTTCGGGCTCCCGGTAATGTTGTTCTTCAGTTCTCTTCGCTCTCTCTGACGGAAGTAAAATGGCTAGGCACCTGTCACTCCTGTACAACTCGGATGCGCGTGCCGCGGCGGAGAACGAAGGCCTTCAGCCTCTCGATGATCGAGAAACAGATGAATCTGGGGCGTATTTTAACCCCCTGCTTTATACCGCCGAAGTACTAGTAGCCTAGCCTATGACAAGAACTGTGGGTTCTAACTTTGTCCTAGACTCTAAGAAAGATGTGCACCATTTTCGGGAGCATCGAATATTTTATGCTTCACGAAGTCGAGTCAGATGTTCAGCAAGAATACCCTCCTCCGCACGATGCCCCCCGCTCTGCAGGAATGGAGACTGGATGCTGGGAGATCAAATGGTGCCACCGCGATGACTGTGTTGGCGCTCTAATGGTGAGTTTACAGAGCCACTTGGCTGCGTATGCTGACGCAACTGCTAGACTCTGCGCCGCGTCCCTCACCTGACCGTAACTTGGGCTCACCATCCAGCTCACCCACGCCAGCTGATGCAATACCTTGGCGCCCAGCCTGCGAAAACTAGCTCACACCATTGGCAAGCTCAAGCAGCTGGATCCACGCAAATGGTGCCATCTCATTTCCCATTTCCAAACCGGTTTTCATCCGCAGATTCACTCGTTCCCTATCATTCTGGCATGAAACCGTTTTCATCGTCAACTAGCCTTGGCAATATCTCGCGTAATTTGAACAGAGTGTCTACTGCATTGTGCGATATGACCTGGTCCTCGCAAAATGGCGCGTTAGATACGAAAGGCATGGGACCAAAACGGCCTCGAGCTCTATCTTTAAGCCACAAGCCATCAGGTGTGGACAAGAAGCACTTTCCGCCAATCTCTGAGCCAGTCCGTGAACGAGAAACGAAACAGTTCTGGAGCGACCGAATGGAAGCTGCTGACGAAAATCCAAGGCTAGTTTTTGTTTCCCCTAACAGTGAATTTCAACTTAGCACAGTTTACTTCTAGCATCGCGACGAACTTACCATCCATGTCGGTCATTTCAGACATGGCAAATTCTACCGCGCAATTCAATACAACACCGGATCACCAGGAGGATTCCTATGACATCGAACTTGGCATCCCTCCTACTCCCGAGTTTGGGACCTCACCTATGACCCCGAAAACGCCGGGGTCCTTTGATACCCCGTACTCCTACTACCGGAAGCTACCTAGGCGACTCCGGATCTCTACCTGAGTTCGTCACGAGGAATGGCTTGCAATGGGATGCAAAGCGCGAAGGTCCATTGGATCCTACTACTATCTTCGTCGGAGGATTAGAGATGTATGGCCCAAATGCCTGGGATGAAGAACGCGTCCGTAATCTGTTCTCAAGGTATGGCGGTGTACAGAATGTCAAAGTTATCCGGCCAGGTAGGCCTTGATTATCGTTGCCCTCGCTCAGTAACGATTATTTTTTGTAGTCAACAAGCGTTCTGCGTTTGCCTTTGTCACATTTGATAACAAAGATTCTCCTGTTCGAGCTGTTAGTGAAGAGGTACGATCAAATATCTCCATCCAGACTGTTCCAGGCCAATCTATCTGTCATAAGCACAACAGGATCCTTGATGGACGCCCAATCCGCGTCCAGCTCCGTGACTGGAACCCTCCACATCGCACAAATTGGAGATCCAATCGTAGCCGCGGGCGAAACCTTGAGGGGAGCG
The DNA here is from genome assembly GCA_016628085.1 of Suillus occidentalis. Classification (NCBI taxonomy): domain Eukaryota; kingdom Fungi; phylum Basidiomycota; class Agaricomycetes; order Boletales; family Suillaceae; genus Suillus; species Suillus occidentalis. The sequence goes on from JABBWB010000072.1 coordinate 152,746, forward strand.
TGATCTGCCATGTTTCAGAACCGTCTCTTGTATCCAGCGACGATTTTCGTGTGGATCCAAATGTTCAACAACCATCTGCGATCGCCCTGGAAGAGAAGCTACAAGAGTTGAGCATCGGTCACAAGACAGCCACCAGAGCTTCCAAGCCCGACTTCGAGCAGTCAGATGAAAAGCTTGATGTTGCCTCTGAACTTCAACAATCTTCCTCTCTGGTTGCGGATGGCGTACAAACCATCAATCTAGAAGAAACTGTCCTGTCACAAGCCGCTTCCATTACTCCTTCCACTTCACAAACGTCGGCGACATCTGCCGCTCCCCAGCACATGGCTTATCCTATACCCACAATGGGGTACTATCATCCTCAAGGATGGGTAACTGGTTTCCCGCCATATCACATGCAGTATATGGGGGCGTACCCTGGATTTCCTCTGCCGCCACCGATGAGCCAATCGTTTCCGTCGGCTAGTGGCACAGATGCTCGTGGAACACCATCGGAAACACCTGCCCCAATCGTTCACCCAGGCATGTATGCTGTACGTTTACTAGATTTCAAGCTCCCCATGCTGCAGCGCTGACGTGCCGTTCAAGCCATTCGTTCCATATCCGTATCCTGCAAGAACGCCCGTGCGAGAGCCAGGCCAGGGACACACCCCTGTCGCAACACAAGCGCCACTGATACCTACGGGGTTCATTCACGGAGATCAGGGTATTCTGGTTCCTGTTTACCCCCCAGACGCTCTGAATCAATACATGTCTGGCACTCAAGGCGAACAAGCTTCAGCCTCCACAGAGGCTACTCCTGCTTCAGTCCCAGCTCAACCTCCTAATCAATGGAGGCCGTATCCTCCGCCTGCGTTTGCACCTGGGCCAGCAGGAATTCAACACCCAAACCCAGGACCTTTTCCGATGATGGGTCCGCACGGCTGGATGTCAAACCACGCCCCATTCGGCATCAACCCGCAAGTACATGCCCCATCAAACGTTCCTCTAGGCTCTGGTGGCGCATCCATGCCGCCAATGTTTGAGCAGCGCAATGTCAATGTACCTCCTCGTCGCCAACATCGCAGAGACCATCAATTCAATTTCAAGAATGGAGGTCGCGGTCACCCTAGTCGTTACCCTCGTGGATCGTTTACCTCTAACGCACCAATGACGAACGTACATCCCACTCCGGGGACTGACCACTTCACTAGCTCCCAACGAGACGTGCAGAGCGGTCCCGAATGGAATCATTGGGGTACCCAGTGATTGCATCAGTTGCGCTGACATTTCTCGAGTTAGGCATGGTTTGATTCTTGTCACTCTGTACATTTACATTTCGTTCTATCTTCCTTTCTCCAAGCCAATCATTTTAATATATAGATCCGTTTTTCGTCTCCTTTATCCACTATATTTCATCAAGCTAGATAACAAAAACGACACTCATTCATCCATAGATTTGCGCATCATGTTCAGTCATATTCTCATCGATACTTAATCATCTTCCACTCCTTAGGTTGTCACTGTCGTTACTGCATTATCTGCCCGTGTAATATGTATACTCGAGTATGTGATCCAGACACCGCTACAAGATCATCTATGACTCTTGTGAGCGTAGATGGAACAAGTTTTGTCTCATACCCAAGAAACAGTGTATGACCTAAGTATACAACGTCCTTTGATGGGGCTGACCTGGATAGGACATGAATGATTCTAGATAAAATAGCACCGGTTGAGAATGGGCAGATGGTAGGTGCAGAGTCCGGGTGCGTTCTCTTAGAGCATACACCAACAAGTTCCTCGAAACGGTACCTAGACTTGACGGAATGAGGAATGACATGCGATATAATACCATAATACCTAGTACCCGCTGTAAAACAAAGTACCATGTCAAGGTGTCCACGATCCCCGAAAAAGCCTGCAGCAATAAGCGACTGCAACTTGATGACTACCCTGTTTTGATGTGGATTTTCCCAAGAAATGCAATGGGCTGTCGAGCGACAAAGAAGGATGCATAGCGTCCTCTACAACTCGACCATATCGCTGATAACGATAACCGTAAATTGCTCCATAGTCCACAATGAAAACGAAGTCAGTAGCTATCGCACATTCCCTGAAATACGAAAGCGGCATACCTGTACCACCGAGCAGTATGTAGAATTACTCACTCATATGCCCTGTCATGCAAAGAACCTACTGGCCCGACACTTCGATATGATTGTCAGTCGCTGGTCCTCAGGCTGTCACCGCGCCTGACAAACAAAAATTCCCGACTGGGATTCTCCTTACTTTCGTTGTCAAGTTATTCTGCAAACTTGCACCCCACAGCAACGCTGGTGCTGCGGGCCAAGGAATCCTTTGACGATAACTAGTGGTATGGGATTGTCAGCCAAATATTGCTCTTGTTCCACTTACTGCATTCCATTGCGATTAAACGGTCCATGGGGAAATAAAGCACAAGTGACACCGCGAGGGAAGATGCGCCATCCCAATATTTATCTAGTATGAAACCAGTCAGTAGAATGGCTCGTATATATTTCAAGTGATATAAGTACAACAAAGGATATACTTTCTATTTGGTCTGCATAGGAGAAACTAAGTGATACTGTACATCGCAGACCCAAACTGTTACTCAGCTTGCGCATATGAACTTATGCTACCCTATTGCTCAGCGCATCCTGTAGGCGTTTCACATCCAGCTTCGCTTTACCGTCACCGAGCGCCTCGTATATCCGATCTACAAATCGAACGAGACTCGCCGCGTCATATCTAGCAGACTGGCGTGTCCAGGAGATCGAGAGTATACGTGACAATACCAGGCAGTGCCTCAACTGCTTCTGTCTCAAGGTGGAGGTCATTCCAACGCATCGCTGACCACGCTCCTTTGAGCAGCTCCCACCATTCCTGCTCGGATATATTGTCCGGAAAGCCCGGTGGAGTAAGAGTTTCTGGGGCTGCGGGCAGTGTGGCTACAGGGTTTGTAGTAGGACAGCATTCTTCCTTGTTTGAAGGTTCAGAATCCAGAGCAGAGGCGAGGGTAGCCCGCCGCAATGAACTTCGATAAGCCTCCAGATGCGTTCATCTGTATCAATATACCTGCAAGATAGTAAGAATGATATGTGGCAGACGACGTCATTGATGAATTCTTGATGACGTGGCCTAGCAAAGATGTGCATCGTTCTATGTGACCGGCTCTCCCTAAATGAGCACGCCAATCACTTTGCTTTGCTAGAGTGAAAATTAACCGTAGATAACAGTCGTCAGCGTCCGGGATTAAAGACAGCGTCCGGTTCATCATCAGATCGCTGCGGCGCGATAGGTTTGGTGGTGGTGAGTAGTGCTGGCGCGAGTTCCTTTAATAACTTCTCCCGAAAGTCGCCCTCCTCCTGGTCAACTATCTCGACTAGTGTATAACGGGCATCGAATATAGCTCGAAGGGCTGCGTGCCGAAGCCGGAATGGTTTATCTGCTTCCATGGCGAAGATGATGGCGTCAAGGTAATTGTCTTGTCTGGTGACACTTCCCAGACCTCGCATGGCACTCAATGCGAGCAACGCATCTCCCATGGCATCGAAGTCCCTCGCTGCGGACTTCCGGAAGTGTACCAGAAAGTCCACGAGCCAATCAAAGTCTTCTATGGTACGCTGGTCGTCCTTCCAGTCGAAAACGCCATCCCAGATCAATGCAACATCGGATGGCTTCAAAAATCCTGGGCAGCCAGTCACGATAGCGAGGCGCAAAGCATTGCGCGCTTCGCTTTCATGATCTTCATCTAGAGTTGTGGCATACTGGTCAAAAGATGCTTTGCAGCACTCAAGTCCCCAGGGAAGACTGAGGCCTTGCCATTGAGACCACATTTCCAACGGCCCCCCATCAAAGTGCATGACTTTGGAGGAAATACTCTGTATATTTTCATCGCACACTACGTGATGCAAGGCTCTCCCGCACGCGAGAGCTCTTCGGCGTGCCGAAAAGGTCCGGACGCCGGCATGAAAGCACGCTTTGAATGTGCTCACCAAGCGTGAGCATATAGTTGGCATGTGTAGTTCGGGGTGCAGTTCGGGGGTCCATTGGACGAAAGGCACCAGCCAAGCGACCGAGCTAATTACCTCTGGGTCTGTGGACGATTCAAATATCCACTTCATCGACGGTACCTCAGAGAGCTTCTCGTCGAGCACTTTAGGATTAGGCGACGATAGCGCCTCCCCGCTGCCATGCATACGCCAGTCCTTGACATACGTGTATACGCGCCCGCAGAACACGCGGATGACCGCTGAAATAGGAGTTTGGAAAGGGCACTGTAGAGATTTCAAGGAGGCGACGATGATGAACCAGTAAAAAAATAGGCCGAACGCCATCGACGCGATGACAGCGATGGCCAATGTTCCCTGCTGAGACCATACGAAGGCTGAAATAGCAACCCCAAATAGAAGGAGCGAGATTTGTAGTAAAACGGGAAATGATTGCAGCACAGCATGAAATTGCCATGCTTCCATCCCGTCTAACTTTTGTTGTCTGTGCTTTCCGCGATCCTCAAGGGAACCGTGAATACTGTTCGATTTATAATGGCTGAGCCACTGCTTGCCGAGCACAGCCCCAAAAGCAGCCAGAAGGCTGAATGATAATGCAACATATGCCAAACCCTGAAACCAAGTGCCGGTCTTTGCGTCTGATCCAGTGGAAGATGAGACCGTAATATTTGGGGAGGTATTTTGAACGACCACGGTGGCCGCGGAGTTGGGTTGCATGGCAATGATAAAAGCCGTATTGATAGCAGAGAAGAGACCAGACTACGATGTGTTCTCAGTCAGATGAATTCACCAAAGCATTCAATAACTTACGAAAATGAGCACGATGTCCATATCGCTGTTGTTCCGCTCTAAGAACTCGCCATCATGCTCTTTGGCAACTTTGTCGTAAGTCGCCCAGAACCTGCTCCGTACATCCTTTTCTCCTTTTTCCGCGATGCTTGAGTCCTGTAGCGTCTCGAGGATTTGCCGCAAAAGTTCCTGTGTTCTAATGTTGTAAATGGGTTAGCCATTGATTATCCACATTAATCACATAATGTACTCGTCGTATGGGGGTGTTTCGCTTGGTTGTTGATGCTCTTTGGGTAATATACTTTGTCGTTGAGATTCTTGAGATAATTGAGGTGTCGATTGAACACGAGGTCGCGGAATGTCCCTCCGGTTACTACTAGTAGATGAGCCACTTAGAGGACGGTTTTGGGTCAAAAAACCTCGCTCACAAATAGTTCCTGTCATCTTGGTAGGTACCTTCGCTCGTAGCTCGCCTCATTGGCGCGACCATTAGTACTAGAGAGTCGTGTTCTTTGTCACTTGAACCGTCAAGCAGAGTGTTATTGATGATCCGATGTCGCAATAGAGATAGTGCAGAGGCTGAAGATTGCAAAAGTAGTGCATATACTTATATCTAGATAGAGCTTGCTGTTGGACCTGTGCCAACCCACGGCGCGCGCTAGGAGCGGTAGATTTGATAGGCCGCAGTGACAGGTCGAGCGCTCTGGTCAAGGTTCGACATAGTTATTTGTCTTCATTGCAACGATTGAACGCATTCCTCATCACCTCGTGGTATTCGGCACGCGGGAGACTACAGGGAATGCAGCGCCAAGACCTTTATTGGAAGAATTAAATGTCATCCAGAAGTTGCTAAGAGCAGGTCAGAGCGCCATATAATCTAATAATATACAAGTTCTCAGCGCGTGATATAAATCAAACAGGCGTTCGAGATGATACCAAGGCCAGGGCCAGCACCGGTGCAAAAAAGACTGGTTCTCCCGAGCGCCCAAGCTCCTACAGCGAGCTTCAAATTGAATCAGGTGGTCACTGGTGATTGTTTTGAGTCCGCAGAAATACCGCGCAAGTGCGAGTTTCTGACGAGTCCTGGTCGTCGATCTCACGGAATATAATTATGGGAGTTCAACGTTCAAGGCTGGATTTCAAGGCCGATTTGGATTTTGAAAATGGTGGATTTGATGAATTTTGGCTGGTCAAGCACCAACATTCAAGTTCGCTAAGTGTACTCGGAAACACGCACCGTCACGGCAACGTGACTTACACAGTTTTGTTTACTTCAAGGCTTTACTGCCTATAGATAACTTGCCCTAGACCACGACAAAACCCAAACGGCCGATATCACAAACATTTGTAAAATCTGTTGTTCCCAAGGCCCGCAAGTTTCGGCATTTTTGAGCGTCCAAACCACACCTAAATCGGCCTCGAAACCCAGCTTTGAACTCCCTTATTGCGGCGGGCAAATCAACCATTTCCGACCTCCTTGACTTCTGACAGATGCCTGTTTTAGCACGGGAGTAGTATCTGGCAAAGGGTTAGCTCAAAAACCCGCATAAGTGCTGCTCCAAGTTATCGCTGCAACTCTCGATGGGAGGAAACTTGGCGCCCTTTTCTTTAGATACGAGGCGAATCCGAAACCGTCATACATCTTGTTGTCTCGAGTGCTAGTATACTGGTGCGCCTATCCCTGATGTTCTTTTACTTGATGTTTACTTTTAATGGCCTATTCTGCTAGCTCATAGACAATTCGGAGGTGGCACATATGATGTTTGACTATAGTCCCACAGTTTGTGCAACTTCTGTGAATATTGAATGCGCTCCTGTTTGCCGCAAGGCCCTGTTTCGGCTTGTCAAGACACAACAAGGAGGTTACATGAATTAGTGAGAGTCACGATTCAACAACTTCTTCAGCGCCGTGCGTGCTGATGATCTTAGTAACATGATATGGCATAATCACACATAGTACACAAGTGCGTTCACTTGTGGTTCTATTTCGCTTGCAGACGGAACCACATTCCTTCGTCCATGCGGAAACCAAGACGGTCAATCAGACCGCTATGTGTTGTACAGCGGAAAAGCATAGCTATCTTGAAAGATGATCATGTCAGATTGAACGAGAAAAATTGTCAGGGCAATGATAACAAGAATCAGAGCAAGACGATTGTTCCCAGAGGCCTTCAAGTCAGAATGAAAGTATGCACAGCGTCGAGTCTTTTAGTCTTGCCTGCGGGGTAAATGCGGCCAGAAGTGAGGGGACCTTAGAGTTGAAATTGTCTCATGTCATCTCGAAGAACTAACTCTAGTAGGGTTGCATCACTGATGGACGGAAAACAGGAAACTTGCGAATGTCATTCCGGGCACGGGCATCGAACAAGAGTCATGCATCATGTGCCAGGGCCATCGGCGTTAGCAACCCACATTCATTGATTTCAAATTGGTGTGCAGGCCTACTGTCACATCGGCGGTTTCGGAGTTTTGCGTCAGGCAAGACTTTAATCAAAATGTGAATGATGAATTAGCCATTCGTACTTTGAATTTTATGACCGGAACAATAGTAAATTTAGACTGATGGCAAAATGACAAAGTACAACAACACATTTTGACACCCATTTGATGTCTATGTAAATGTATATAATACTCAAAGTTTTCCTTTGCGTGAAATGTTGGCACAAATGTTAACTTTCACAATCCTATTTTATCCGATGATAAATCCAAAAATTTGGAGTTGCAGAAATATTTTCCGCCAAATATTATATAATAACGGGAGTTTTCCCACTCCACAACATTTGAAATTTGCCTTAGTTATAAATGATATCGACAAAATGTAAAGTTTTGGCAATCGGGAATTACAGCGGGCACTCATTGGGCGCTCGCCAGGCGCTGAGCGAGCATACATTCTCACAGCCGAGCCCATGAGAACATCGGCGCTACCCTATGAGACTATTGATGTTGTTGCGAGCACCAGTGAGCTATAGGTCATTGACAGAGCGCGGCTGTCCTATCCTACTCCCCTGTAATTTAAATTCGTGTCAGTATCTCAACGTTTATATAAAAATGCTGCACATACCATCTGGATTTCCAATAGCTCATCGTGCGATTTGAGAGAGCAACACTTCCAGCCCATGAGAAATCCGCGCCCCTCACTGATGACGCCGATGTTTTCCATGCTGATGTTTCGATGGAGGAGACCGTGATACTGGTAAGCTTCTTGATGAGCTACAGTGACATGTTAGAAACAAATAATTAGTCGAGAAGTGAAGACGTAACTCACCTGTGAGAGCATCCTTGATTACAATCAGGGATTCGGTGGGTGACTTGAACGTGCTGAAGTTACGTTCAACATCACGAAGGATGATTCGATGTTGTACGAGAGGGAGGTGTGCCCTGTGGTTGGTGGTGCAGCACCACCAGGCCTTGCTGAATGAGTAAGTAATTGTTTTTGTCCCGAGGGCAGACATGTCACCGCCGTGCTCGAAGGTCGGGATGTTGGGAATGCGGCGAGAGTGAAGTTCCTGGTATACTACCGATTCCGTGCTGGTGCCTGGGGAATCACGTCTCCAAGGTTCCTTGAAGAAAACGACTCTCTTCTGCGCAACATCCCAAACATGCAAGCCACGAGTTCGTTGCTCGACAAAGTTGCACTGATTTTGGGCGGGGCGTGGGCCAACGTAGAAGTGGTGGGTGATTGAAGGACGGCCTTCTGCGTCTTTGGGCTTTCGAACTGCGGTATCGACGGGAATGATGTATCCATACAGAGGGTCGGAACTCCCAATGCCCAGCAACTCCCTGACAGTGCTGTCTTGAGACTCCGGAACGGAAACAAGGAATCAAGACACGTCGACGCCACGATCCCCAGCTGACGTAAGAGATTCAACCTGGGGAGCGACCAGGTGCACACGGTATATGAAGCTGAGCTGGTCGGGATGATTTTAGCGGTGCAGTTGTTAAGAGAAGAAAGAGGAAGACGGGGAGGAACGATGGGGTCGGCAGTTGATCTCATGGGAACCGGCCCGATTGGGGGAAAGGGAGTGCGCTGAGAGTTGTAAAGGGGCCGGGTCTAGGTCCGAACATCAGAAGCTTCTCGGATTATGTAAAGGGTGACTTTACTTACCAGAAAGATTGTAGGTACATCGTTATCGATTATTCGCCATGGCTGGGGTGAACGCAAACGTAAGTCGTTGGCAATGGATCATTCATGAGAGGACTGACGAAGAATGTAATAGATGCAATACATCAACCACAATGCGAACAATGTAAGTGCGTACCATCTCATCTACACGCGGCCTAATAAGGCATCGTATTTTAAGCTCGCTGGAGGGAACATTGTCAGTTGGCAGTTTCACAAACACGTTGGGCACTCACGATCCCGTTCGTCAGGCTCAGATGCGGGTACAGGCACAGCCGCAGGCGCAGGCTCAGGCGCAAGCGCAGGAAGTCGAGGAGGAGGAAAAAGTGTTTGTGGTTACGCCGACTGCGATGGTAAGCGTCTCTTATCATATCTGGCGTGCTAATCGTGACTCGCACCAGGCTCTATGGGATTACGCGCATGAGATCGTGCAAGATAACGCAGCATGGGCGCGAAATCATCCGCAGGCACCGCGGCCCCCCCATCCCCCCGTCCCAATGTCGCGTCGCGACAAATGCATCCTTACCCTGATGGCGGAGGAGAGACGTGACGAGATTTTCCGGTTGTTGAATGAGGTGATTGAAGTGGAGCGTCTCTTAGGGTTGGACGACACGTAAGAGCGTCGAGTCAGTTTCAAGGAATTCGTGTAAGAGGATGTGGACTTACTTGTAGGTGTCGGAGAGCTCTGTGCTGGATAGGGACCGGATCTGGATAGTTAGCAGTGGTATCAGCGACATGCCCTTTTTACAGTATTCACAAGAGAAGCTAGTACGAGTGTGATTCATATCGAAACTTACTTTGACCGTAGTGTTCTCGAACTTATAGTTTATAGTTGCCAGCATTGGCAACGAATTCATGCTCTGTGCTTTTTTAATTCAGATTTATTGTCCTTTGGGGTCAAAGACCCTGTGTCGGACATAGCCCTTTTCGCGGGGGCCTTACTCCCGCTCGTCTATCGTATGCGTGTATGTGTGCCGATGGTGAATATAGGTGGATGTACACGTACTCCGTCAGCATGCTGTCGGGCGAAGGCCGACGCTAATTTCGTACAGGGGGATAAATGTGATAGGTAGCAATCAGGATCCTTGCCTCGCCTTTCTTCATCGACTACTTGTCCCGCGCTTGTTCGTGCCATTGCCATAGAGCTGAAACACTATGAGGGAGACGCTTCTTCTTTAGATATTGCGGTAAGAGTTCTTCATCACTCGCTGGGAGAGTAGATAGACGTAGGGCTGCCCGATGGCAAACTCGTTGAAGTAGAATATCTGTTGGAAGGAGGTTAGCGTGGGCATCGAGAGTGTCAGTTGCCGTGAATTTCATGGCTCCGGTGATACTTAGCGTGGAGATTCGTTGGACTTTTGCTAGTCTTTCAGCTATACCAGCGGACCCCATTTAGTTCACACCTTTTTACAACGTAAAGAACACGTATATCGTAAGCATAACATGCATGCATGAATACAGGCTTGCAAAGTGTATCATTGGCCGAAGAACGCGAGGTCATCGAGGTCAGTCGGAGAGAGGTCACCGTCACCGTCACCGTCAGCATCCAGCCTACGTTTCTTGCCAGATGGAGTGACCTGTACCCGTACGGGCATTGGATCCTGCGAGGCGCATAGTGACTTCGTGTATAAACGACGTGCGCTCTGCCTGTCGGTCGGAAGCAGTTTTTGGTGTGCGGCCGCGTCTTTATTAGGCCAGTTGGGCAACCCAAGGTACTTGTCGTAGATATTGATGACGGAGTTGTGTAGTTGCAGGATCTGCATACCCATCTCCTTCTTGTATGCAGGAGACGCGCACATGATGTTGTGTGCAGTATCAATCATCTTCTGCTGTGCAGCCGTACGCACAGGCCCAGCTTCGTCCAAAACTTCCTTCAACGAGAGCCGCATTTGTAAAAGTTCCTCCTGATCCTCAAGGGAGATCACGGAGTACCGATGCGAGAAGAACTGGGCTAGTTCAACGATGATATTGTCAAGGTGTTTGCAGCCGACAAATACGTCTTGCGGAAAGTACGTTCTCGCGACGAGCCAATTCGCTTTCGCGGATCCTCCGGACCCAACCAGTGGATCAGCGTCGAAGACCTGCATGATAAATTGGGTCCGATCAACGATGTCCATGTGGCTCTCCTTGTACATTAACGCCGTCCAAAGAACAACGTAAAGACTCGACTCGAGGTCATCCTCGACAGCATGGATGGCCTTGATATTCTTGACGAGGTGAGCAGACATGAACTGCCAGGTTCCCTTTGTAACAGCAAAATCAGTACAATGAGTTTGGGCATAAAAGGAACATACCGTGCGGGTTATTTGTCGAGGACCCTGAATGGTGAGTACCTTTGCTAGGTCCCAATCGATGAGGATACCCTTCCCTCGGTAAATGACGATATTCCCGACGCTGAGGTCCCGATGTAATATTTTTGCGATTTCATATGCATCCTGGTGGGCTGCGTGAACAATGAGCATGACATCAGGTAATACGCGAGATTCAAGATACATACCAAGCAATGCGTCACGAACAGACTGGACAAGTTGACGAGAGCTCTCGAAGTCAGTCAACTTTTCACCCACAATATTGAGAACCAGGCGATGAAGAATGTGGGGGGTGACGGCCCCGTTGCGACACGCCCATTTGGCATTGTGAAACTTGACAGTCTGGGTGTTTTGCTGAGGGATGGAGTGGATGACGTCATGAAATGCGATACAAGTCGCGACATTGCGAACTTTGTGCAACTTCAACAATCTGTAAGTCTCGCCTTCCGGTAGAACGTCCTTTTTCGACACGCGCCAAGAGTCCTTAAACATTACGACCTTCTTGTTGAGGACATCATACGCAGGGCATGTGCGAGTCCAGCGACCAACAAGCGGGAACCCTTTTGCAACAGATTGGGGAATTATCAATACCAAGCAGTCAGAGCCCTCAACAGCAGGATCCCGAGGGGACTGCAACTCTGAACATGCGCATGGTACTGGCAAGATTTAACGCCGTCCTCGCGAGGGCAGCGTCTTTGTCACTAGCGGGCGTCACGGAAGTATCGACGCCACGCAGTGCAGGCGATGCTCGTGAGAAACGATGGAAGAAATCGGCTAGGTGTGGCTCGTGAAAGTAGTTGAATGCGTTCGTGACGATAGCTCCCTCCCTGTCCCATCTGATGATGCGAGCACGATTACAAATTATGAGGACTGAGAATGCATGAGTGCGATATTGAGCGCCGAGTTGAGCCGAAGTGTAGCTTGTTATTTGACCTAATGTGTCGAAGCCCTTATCAGTCTGAGATACAACAGGTATATCGACTCTAGGATTTTTGCTGAATGCGTCGTGGGCATCACCCCATTTGAATTCGATGATTACTTCGGCTTTGGAAACGTCACAGCCGTGGGATGTTCCATCGGCGTATACGCATACGTCCGGCATGACATTGAAGGTGAATGATGAACAGTTCTTGGAGTCCGGATGTTTGGAAGTGTTCACAAACGATAATTGCGGAGCGAAAGGTCCCATGGCATCAATCTGCAGACTGTCAAGAATCTTAATATCTTGGGTGCGGGGTCACTCACGAATGGTTTGTAAGATTCTTCTTCTTTCCTGATGGATTGCAGGTTGAATACTTCGTCATTGGAGGCCGAAGCGAAGCGCGAAGCAAAGTCCGAGGTGTCATAACCTTCAGGGTTCGGTAGGAATTCGTCGAGAAAGTTCTCTACTGGCATCGGGCCAACGACATGCTCTTGCATCTCCTTGCCCATGGCGTTGAGAGTATCGATTCGACATCGTGTAAGGGTCGTGAAGGGTAATAGCGTAGAACTATCCCGTTTGATGGGAGTGTCTAGCGGCGCGGCAGGAGTGACGTTTCTATCAGCTGCAGGACTATCCCCTTGGAGAGTGCCTACGGTAGCGGGAGTAAGCTGCGCGGCAAGCTGTACTGGTATTATTTCTACATCTACAGCAGCAGGAGAGACAGTCCCTTGAACTACAGTAGGGCGGCCCAGGTCAAGACCTAACGTCATGATATTCGATACAATTTACAATATTTACTGGTATACGTGGGTATATGTAGCGGCAGAAAAACCGTAACTGTGTTTATGTGTTTATGTACTTGAGAGAGAGCAAAAGAAGTCAAGGTAACAACATCACGAGGTTTATATAGCGAATGGAACTCAGTCCGGATTTTCCCGCGCGATAACATAGTGAAATACATAATCAAACTCAATTTAGAATTTGGGCTCAGCGCCCGCTTCATGTATCTGCCGACTGGAGACCTTTTTTTGGTTGCAGACGCGAACAACTTGCGCCAGGCTGTATAGCAGTGCACATCGTAATTAGTTTTAGTGATAATTCAGTCCTATTCAATGTGAGTTATCGTGACTTGTCAGATAGAACTTCAGGACGCACCCGACTCAGCGACACAGCAACGATGTGTTGTGGAGAGAAGTTCCACCGCGCAAAATGTGAGACCACCCACTCAGGCATGACAATTGTGAGATGTTCAGCGAGTGCTGACGAGTATAAACGAGCCGGGAAGTGAGGATAATGGCGGAAAGGATCAGTGTGAGAATGCGACGGAAGGTGATGCCGTACGGCGAAGCACACTCCTCGCTCGGTCTCGAAAATATACTTAATGGTCCCTGGTGTTGGTTCCACGCTCCTAAGGCCGCCGGGGTAATAAAGGATCAGGCTATTGCCAACATGAGTGGAGTCGCGAGTGTAAATGGATCCCTCGTGAAGGATGCGAGCATGTAAGGCTGCCCGCTGAACTTGAATGAGCTGGCGGAGGTCTTCCGGAATAACTTCTTTTATAGGAGGGGGCATCGGGTGACCCTCGGATACATCGCTGGGATTGGCGTTGATTGAAGGAGAAACGAATCTGTCAAATAACCACTTGACCTCCCTAAACACGGGAGGACAAGAGGGTCGGTTCAGCCAATATTTGAGCTTTGCAGCCTTGATGTATGACCGGAGGAGAGTCGATTCTTGCTGTCCTGTATTCCAGCTTAGCGTAAGAAGTCTATCATAGACAAAGAAGTTCGAATGTTACCAAAAATGTGATTACTGGGCAACCGCTGCAGCTGTCCGATGAGGCGTTCATATGGGAAGCACCACCATGACCGCACGGGTCCGAAGAGTTGCAAGTAGTCCCAGACGTGCAACGCCATATGGCCATTGGTTCGATGGCGTGCATGGGGGAGTATTACCTGTAAATCCCTTACCCAGTTGACCATATATGTACGATATGCGTCTGCGCGATCTGTCGTCATAGATCGCAGACATACGATATGGATAGCAGATACAAGGGACATCGTGTGATCGAGGATGGCACGACGGCTGGCTGTGATGTCTGAGTTGCGATGTACCGATCCCTCGCCCCATAAACTGACTAGTGCTATGGGAATGTATACGGTCGTTAGCGTGCGCCATTCGTCAGCCTTGATGGTCCCAGCTTTTGTTTCACCGAAGTTATAGGGGACTGATCTCACAAAAGAGGGCGCATCTGTTGTCTTAATGACATCAGCAATACGTCGCATAACTTCTGGGGTAGCAATGCGCGATTTTGACAACTCGGGAGCAAAAGGCTGTGTTCGACGCTACAAAGGGGTCGTTTAATTAATAGGTATGAGAATAGCAATCATAAAACGCCTACCCAACCCAGGAGCGATCTAACCCAGTGGACTTTGTAGACTTTTTTACCGGGGTGCAGGACCTCTGGCCCGATGCCCAAACCTACAGATACGAACCGAAGGCATGCGACCTTCTTTGACGACAGTCTTCTCTCCAAGTCGGCAACATGATCTTCAATGAGCTGAGGGTCATCTCCCTCAAGGTCGGCAACCGCTTCTGTAAGAAGGCTATGAATTGACTTGACGACCCTGATGTCTTTCTCGTTGAACTCTCGAGGTTTGTTTAGATCAACGTCGAGGAAAGGATATTCAAAAGCAGGGATGGCATCCAACTTGCGATTGGCAGAGTCGGCGGTGAGGCCTAGAAATTCGCGGAAATGAGCATGCGCGAGACCCTCCAGGAGACAATGCATGGTGTCGACGACGATTTGACGAGAGGGATCCCAGTACGATAACCTCCAGAGTGTTGACCATCGCACGCCGTGTGATGCAAACAATTTGTTGCGCTCAACCGAAGTTCCGGCGTTCTTCCAGAGCTCAGCATAGCGACGCACTTCGTTCTTGTCCTTAAGTCCCCAATCTTCAGACTGGATATCTGTTCTACCGCAAGTCGACCTGTGCCAGCAATGGCACGCAGTGCAATAAAAGTGACTCGTTGGACCCGCCAGCTGAGCAGCCTTTCTCGCCGCTGGGAGGTCGCACACAAGAA